>VXAL01005153.1:110514-134210 GCA_013399475.1 Chauna torquata | reverse complement strand
AGAGAGAAAGAAAGAAAGAAAGAGAGAAAGAGAGAAAGAGAGAAAGAAAGAAAGAAAGAAAGAAAGAAAGAAAGAAAGAAAGAAAGAAAGAAAGAAAGAAAGAAAGAAAGAAAGAAAGAAAGAAAGAAAGAAAGAAAGAAAGAAAGAAAGAGAAAGAAAACATCCCATGTACTTTCCCATGGGAATACACTATTTCCACAGTTTTCTCCAAAAAGAAAAAGCAATCTCAAAGTTTGCAGTCCTCGTATTAATTCTGATAGGAATGACAAACATCACAAATATGGCTCTTCCCTGCTTCCATCTCTGGCTGCCATTACACATATCTGCTGCCTTCTAGATTGTTTAGAGCAGTGATTTGGTGTTTGCTTTTAATGAGGCTCGGAAAGTAAAAGATTTTTGCAAGGCTTAGGTACTGGCAAGCTAATTACTAGCTAGAGAAAATATTTGCCACCGATTCCAGGGCAGAGATCCCCATGCTATCACTTTCAGTTAATGGTGTGCAGGATTTAGCCCGGAGCTTCCCTGCTCTAACCATCAGAACCAATAATCTTTACTTTTCCTACTGCTCGTGTATCGATAGCTTCTCTAGCCTCAGGCAGCGGCTTTGATATGTTAATATTTCTGAGTACCAAATTCTGCAGAGATCATATTAATGTTGTACATACAGAGTGGAGCTTTGCCTTAAAGTTGAATATTCAGATCGCTCGTTTCAAAAGAAATCACTTGAAGAAATGAAGCTTCTATTTACAGGAGTCGTCTGTGTTTTTTAATCATTAAAAAAATCCCTCCCCTCTTATACTTTCCTATTAATCGTCCCAGGCTTTTATTACATACCCACTCCCTTTTAATTCCTCTCTAGGTTGCCATTTTAAAAGCAGAAGAATCTGATTCCTGTTTGATTTTTCTCTTTCTCTTTCCTCTTCTCTTTCTCTCTCTACCCACCCCCCCACCCCCGCTTTTTTTTTCTTTCCTTTTTTACCTCTTTTTTCTTTTTCTTTTCTTTTGGTGAGGGCTTCATCTTCAAATACCCTCCAACCCCCCTTCCACATCTATCCCTTCCCCATCCCTCGGACATTAAGTGTATGCAGGTTTGGTGTCCTCACCTCCACCTATTTGGATTAAAAAGACAACACGGTGACATTTGGCCTGCATCGTTTTATGAAATCGGGATGGCAAACTCCAAAAAAAGCTCTTGTTTCGCTTTGTGATCATCCATCGTTCCTGCCCCAGGCTAATTTCAGAAGCTTAAATACTGCTATCGCCTCTGGGCCATGAAGAGAGAAGGGCCAACCTATCGGCAATAGCTCTTTTTCGATTGCCCTTGGCAACATAAAATACAAACTACTTTGAATCAAAACATTTTTGGGGAATTAATATGATCTGAACTCTGCACGTTTTAAGAGATCTTGAGTTTGTCAAACCGCTTAGAGGTGACTGACATCAGAATGCATTAATGCCTAGCTAGGAATAACCTTCAGATCTTATTTGATTAAATAAAAAAGGAGGGGAAAAAAGGAAAAAAAAAGGAAGAAAAAGAAAAAGAAAGAAAAAGAAAGAGAAAGAAAGAAAGAAAAAGAAAGAGAAAGAAAGAAAGAAAAAGAAAGAGAAAGAAAGAAAGAAAAAGAAAGAGAAAGAAAGAAAGAAAAAGAAAGAGAAAGAAAGAAAGAAAAAGAAAGAGAAAGAAAGAAAGAAAAAGAAAGAGAAAGAAAGAAAGAAAAAGAAAGAGAAAGAAAGAAAGAAAAAGAAAGAGAAAGAAAGAAAGAAAAAGAAAGAGAAAGAAAGAAAGAAAGCCACCCTCTTCTTAAAAGCTCAACCATCAGTCACCATAAAGTCTGCCAATAAAATCCAGGGAATGACGCTCCCCTTTCTCGCCTCTGCCTTTTATGTACTTAGTCGTGGTATCGCCTCTCATTTGAAAGGCGCTTGCTGAGTCTTGATCCTGTCCCCTAGTCTAATTTTAATTTTTGACACTCAAAACTACTGCCAAATGACTCAGTCATTAAGGGCGAGACCGGGCAAGAAGTTGGAGGAGGCGGGGGAGGGCAGTGGCTGAGGGCTTTGCCACCTCTCCCCGGGAGAGTTTTCTCCCCTGCCACCCTGGTGCAGACGAGAGGGAGAGAACGAGGGGCAGGAGTATTCCCGCGACCTCATCCAGGCATCCCGGGGTGGGCAAGGAGCACGAACGGGCAGGGGGGACTCATCACCTTGCCATCCCCTGCACCGGCAACTGGAGTTACCAGGCCAGCCTCCACCCCCAGAAAGGTGCCTAAGGACCCCTCGCGGCCCCCAGCACCTCCTGTCCCCGCAGCCCTGCTGTGTCCGGCCCCCCAGGCTCCCTGCCCGCTTGGCGGCCCAAGGTAGCGGAGGTCTCATTGCGGCGGACGGGGTCCCAGCGCCCAAACCGGCAGCCCACCGAGGGCAGGACAGATCCGCTTCCCTTTGTTGTCCTCTTCCTTCCCTTTTCCCGGCTCTTCTGAACCTTACAAGAGCCTCGGGACTCCTGTAATAGCCCATCATTGTGTTCAGATCTTAATGCACTGTCATTAGCACTGTTGTCTTTTTCTCCTCTTTTCTCTTCTGTTCCAAGGGCCAATTTAAATCGCATTAAAATCCTAAATAGCTGGCTTAATTAATGGCTCTCGCGGCTCCAGCTGAGATAATCTCCAGCCGACTAAAACCACCGCCTCCCCAAATCGGGCGGCGAATTTCTGCTCTCCGGGAGTTTCGGGCTGGGGACGGGGAAGGCGGGGGCTGAGCAGCGGGCTCTGCTCGGCCCCGAGCGCTTTGCCGGCCGGCAAGGGAGAGGAGCCGGCTCCCTTAGGTCCTGGTGGGAGCGAGACCTTTGCGACAAGTTTAGGGAAGAGATGTGAAGTTGAGTTTTGGTGTTTTCCTTTCCTTTCCTTTCTTTTCTTTTCCTTTCCTTTCCTTTCCTTTCCTTTCCTTTCCTTTCCTTTCCTTTCCTTTCCTTTCCTTTCCTTTCCTTTCCTTTTTCTTTTTATCTGTAAAAGGACCTTTTCCGACTTTACACGGAGTGGCTATGGAGGCCCCCTGGGTACGGATCCCGTTCTCTGTGTCCTGCTGGGGGAGAGGTTGTGTATTGTGTTTTTTGTTTTCTTTTGCTCCATTCCGAGCTCGGGGCTGCCGTGATTTGCACAGTCCCAGCTTGGCTCGCCTTGGCACACACGGAATGCACAACACACAGAGTATTCCCCGGCATCTTTCAAACTCAGACAAGCAGGGCACCAGGTGTGGAGAAGCACAACACGTGTGGACACACACTCACCCACCCCCTACCAACGCATCCCCTGCACACCCTCGCAGAGACCTCATCTCCCCTCTCCAACATCACTCTCCCTGCCCCACGCAGTGCCCACTCGTGGAACACCACGGGCAGAGCCTCAAAACCTTACCAGACATTCACCCTCCCCACCAGGCACACAGCCTGCCCAAGTCTTCCTCCTGAAGCCACGCAGGACACAACACAGGCTCACACACCCCATCCAGCAAAGCACAGCTATTTTCCCAAAGTGCTGACAAGTTCTTCTGGTTTGTGTATACGAAGAAGGAATGAAACATTTCTTCTATCTGTAGCTGGGGTTTGGGTCCTATCTTTCGCGCTGTGAGCTGCGAAAGTGCCCCTGCATCAGCGCAGTTACTCTTGCTGGAGACCTGGGTGGCTTTCCTTCCAACATCAACCATTCTGTGATTCTGTGAGATTAAAGATCCTCTTACATTTTGATACAGTCTTTAAAATTGACTTCCTGGACCAATTTCCCTTTTTTATATTATGCTGTTTTGCACCATAATTCCTTGTTTCTCCCAAGCTATGTATTTTTTAATGTTGTCTAAACTTAAAACTCTACATGTTGTTAGTAACTTTAAAAGTAGTATGCAGGTAAGAGGCTGGTCTTAAAAGCTGCTCACCATCTCCTCAGACCTACTGACTCTTCTAGGTTACATATATATGTAGTATGCATATATACATATATAATATGTATATTAAATTGTTTTGTGCATGCAGACATGTCTTAGCATGAAAGTTGTAGTGGTGGATATTATCTCAGAATAGTTCATATTCATGGGATGAGCTGGCTTACATGACTAGGTAAACCTCTGTGAAACAAAAAGAATAACTGGGGAAAAAATGCAGTACCTACTATTTTTTTTTCCTGAAAAAATGTAGATGAGTTTTAGAATTTTGAATATTTTGCTCCTGAGATTAATGATTGGATCATTTGAGGATAATTTGGAGAACATTTTCAATTGCTTATAGACCTTTGGGAACTGAACATTGGATTAAATAATGCTGATAAATCCTATACAATTAACTGCTTGTTTAGGTTTGGTACTTGCTAGGGGGGAAAAAAAAAAAAAAGCTGAGGAGAGGTAGGTTTTCATGTCGTCGTTTTGTAACATGTTATACTTTTGTTAGAATTTCAGAACTGAGCAGAAAATATAGTATAAGCTGGAGACTCTCACAAACAGCACCTGTAGATATAAATAGTAGACTAATAAAAAGCATAACGCATTATTAATATTTTATATAAGATTAATCGGTAGGCACTCACACATGCTTATGCTTAATAATGTACACAAACACGCACACAAACATATATACTGAAAGAAAAACAGAATAAACAGTACTTCTGCACTGTTGGCACTAGTAAATTATAATGCGTCCTTCCATAACTACATTATATTTATGGGTGAATATCTTAGAAAAAGGGGCTACTTCTTCTTGGATGAACATAAAATATCCATCATGTTGCAGCTCTTATGATTAACAAATAAGAAATGACACTGCAGAATGTGTGTGTCTATAAAAAATAGACATTTAAAAAACTGTTTGTATCTAAAGTGCAAAAAAAAATTCAGTAACTTCAACAGATATTTATCTCTCATTATAATAAAGCAATAGTATTACTTATCACAAGAAGCATAAAGCTCATGAGAATATGGATTTGTCAATCAGAAGATGCACAAAAGCTTAACTCTGAGGGCTGCAGGGAGATTTATATTTCGGCAGATGCCCAAGCACATAACTAAATCAGAATAAATCATCTCACTGTAGCAACCCTATTGTCCTGTTTATCTATATAAAGGGAAACCTACAGTCAAAACAGACCAAGCTCTTTTTGCATCATGAGTTATTGGGATTTTCATTGTGTTGACAAGATTGGAGTATGTTGCTCCCGGGTTAGGGCATGTCTCTGTTATTCTTGCTGCTGTCATCCACACAATTCATCATCAGTGTGTGTTGGCATTTTGCAATGACTTGCGTTATTTGATAGGGAGACAGGAATAAGGAAGGGAAATACTCTCCCAATGTTTGCTGTGACTACCTTTTTCAGTATCACTTAGCCTAACTTTTGTTCATTCTAGGAGTGGGAAACAAAGTAAAAGTGCAGTTCACAAAGTGGAGTACATCGTGCTGAGTCTGAACCAGCCAGCTACAAAGAAAAAGATTGGGTCCCAAAAGAAAGCTAGCAAAAATTAGTATAGTCTCTCCTTCTTCCTCTCGCTCAGAACACTTGAGATTAAGTTAAATTTTTTGTAGCTGAGGTGATTCAGTATATGGCAGAATCAGGCCCTGGGTCTTCCTCCAGATGTGCTTTGCTGCACAAAGCATATCTCTTCCTCTCCCATTGTTTTCCTTTTAAACAATTGTATTTGTTGAAATCAACATGAAGGTGACAGATCAGAGGGTAAAATTCTGTCTAGAAGAAAGAAGAAGTAATTGAATAGAGCTGGATAAAAGACAAGCCCTGAAGAAGGGTTTGTGTGCCTGAAAGCTTCCCTTCTTTCTTTTTATTCCCCAAATCTATCAGTTGCAATATAAAAGATATCCTGCCTTCATCTAAATCTTGTCTTGCTTGTGCCTTTAGACCTCTGTGGCTGTAACAGCACAACTACCACCATTTACACTCATCTCTAATGCAGTATCTTGTGCCAATAGATTATACAGGACCTGACCATATAATCACTTCACTGTGGGAATAACCTGTTGTCCTGAGAAGAATCCTTTTAACTTTCAAAGGGCCATTTCACGTGATACCCATAGCAGGAAATCCTGAGGTCATCCACTGGATGGTCTTACTGGTTATCTCACCTTCTGCCCACTCTACTATTCTTTTTCCTAGCCTTGTAGTAGGACCATTTGTGTGGGTAACATCAGAAAGTAATGACCACAGTTTTCCTTTCTTTATGTACACTGGCAGAGATATTTCTTTGTCATGGTTATGTGTTGGGCTGTTCTTCTGATGAGTTGACAACTTCATATGTATCCTAGCACCAAAAGAGAGTCTGTAAAGATTTCTAAAGCAAGTAAAATCTGCCAAGAGGAACAGGGATTTCCAGGCTGATCTGCTAGACTCATGAAACGCATTATTTCCATTTTAATGTTGAGGACATTTTCTTCTGCTTCTTCAGCTAATGCCTGTTGTCCCAGAGAGGTGCGTGTCCCAGCTCTCAAACATTATGTTAGCACAAGACCAGCTCAATGGTTGAACAAGGATTGACTTTGCCAACAGCACCCACAGCGGCATTGGGTTGACAGGAAGGAAAAGCTCATTGCTGCCACTGTTGTTCAGTGCAATATAAAACACGTCTTGTCCTCTTCTCATGGAGCCGTACTTCTTCACAAAATCGTTCCTCCTCTCTAACACATGATCAGAATATGGGGGAAGGAATACACTAAAGTGTGTTTGAAAGAAGCAACCCTTCATCTTCGAGTTTAGTTGCACTTATTCTTTCCTTTCTCTTTCCAGCATCCCTCTCTTTGTTTACAGTCATTGCTTTTCCTGTTTACCACCTGGTGTAAAGGCCAGGGCTTCATCCATCTCCTCTCCATGGTGGTGGTTGTGGGAGGAGAGATTTGCCTTCAAAACTGCACACAATTTGTGACGAGGACGTAACATTGTCTAGAAAGCACCACGCTGCTCTCTGTTGCTGTGTCAATGAATAATTAATATACTGAAATAATTATATGCAACAGATTTTACCTCCTTGTAATTTACAGCTTGTTCTTTATGTTTCTGGAAAGCACATTGCTTAGCCTTGTTGTTTTCTATTACTTTTAACCGATACCTGATGTACCTGGAATTGCTTTGTTTGAGATCATGTTACACAGTCAAAATACTTTTAAACACTTTGGGCTGTAAACAACCTTCTACTAAATAGTAATGAGACAAGTTCCAGTAAATTCTGGTTAGGGTAGGAGCAGCTGCAGGGTAACATGTTTTTGGATTAAAGGAACATTTATTTATCTGGCATAAATGATGTACATACTGGCTTAACCTGGCAAGAAGATAACATTAATATCACACTGATTTCAGTATAGTCTCACTCATTATAAAATTTACAGACTTATTGAAGTAAATAAATATGTACCCATTACTACTGTTTTCTTGACACGTATGTATGTAAACGTGTGTATATATGTTTGTCTATCAGTGTAGCAAGAGATGCCAAACAAACAAATGTACTCAGTGTTAACACTCTTCACAAATGTACCTGACAGAGCAGAAGTTTGAAAATGTTGATTGAAAATATTTTTTAGGTTTCTGTGCAGCCGTGCCTCAGACAAGGGGAAAAAAAAAATCTATCAGGCATGTGGCACCAGATTTCTGTATTTGAGCATCTGAGCTCATAAATTGTAACTCTCAGCTGTGCAAAAATGTGTATAAGTGCCCTTGATACATATATATTTCTGCTGATGCACAATTTGTCTCCATATTCTGTCTGAGAAGTGGACACAAATATCTATCCTGTAGTATAATTGGGAAAGTCATAAAATAGCCTTCTGTACTGAGTCAGGATCTCACCCATCTGGGATTTATACCAAGAGATGTTCTTTTCTGGTTTTGCTGTCAGCACAAATGTTTAAATATACCTTCAAGAGCTGAAATATTTGCAGAGAAATTCTGTTTGCCTTATGTAAGCAAGCAGTAGTCTGCCTTTAATGAGGTTTAATCCTTGAGCTATACTCTTCTGTCTCTGCTAAAGCTGAAACATATATAGTCACCTTGTTTTTAAGAGGGATTATGTGTGGAGGAAGGAGTAAAAGTGTTAGGATCTGGTCTAAAGTGAGCTATTCTATTCTATTCTATTCTATTCTATTCTATTCTATTCTATTCTACTCATATTACAGAATTCAGACTACAAACTAATTTTTTTAAGCATAATAAAGTGAGTTCGAGCAGTGCGAAGAGTCTAGGGTGTTCATAGGAAAGACGAAATGACAATGGTATTTTTAAAAACATAGTCTCTTTCCTTTAAACATGAGTGATAAGCACAGATTCATTCTGCTGTAAGAAGGTCTTTATATCATCATCCTTACAGAAACCATCTGAACTCCTGCCAGTAGTGCATTGAATGATGTGGTATTTTATACCACTGTCATATGCAGCTTATTCTTTTTTCTCATCCTTCCCCCAGGGAAGAATTGTGCATGCAGTGGTAAGATTTATTTCTTCCACAGAATTTGTATTTGTAGTCAGCTTGGGGAAGGCAGGTCAAAGAAGAGTGTTTTGCACTTGGTGATAAAATATATGCTAGTCCTTAAGATTTTTGTTCTGTCCTCTTGGATCAGATCCAGATAAAGTTTTCTCTCTTGCTTTCTCAGAAATTAGCTCTAACTCCATTTTGCCTGAGGAGTTATTGATCACAGTCTTCACTGAAAGATTTGGTGATCATTCAGCAGTTTTAGACCCAGGCCAAGTAATTGTCACTTTCAAGAGAGAAACAATTCCAGAACTAATCTGAGATAAAGTGATGTAGCTCAATAGATTGCGATCATTAACATCAGCTGAGGATTTGACTTAACTTTAGAAGGAGTATATGAGAGCTAGAAGGTAAGGAAAGCTGTTCTTGCTGCAAATCACTGCAAATCTATAGGGGTATTGCATCTTTGTGATTCTAAACATTGCTATGAGAGTCAAAATGACCATTAGTAATTGGAACCAATGTCCTAAATTTTTAACCAACTGAATTTTTTTAAGTCATGAGTGATATCTGAATCTCATTCAATCACATATTGCTACCATACCAGATACAAGAATCTTTTGGTGACATTTTGTAATTTTTGTTGAGTATGAAATCAGATGAGGTAGCCATAATGATTTATTTTGCCAGTAAAAGTTATGAGATCTAATAGTTCACTTTTTCTGTATTTAAATATAAATTCATTCATCTTACCCAAAGCAAAAAAGTGATGCAATATTAAAAAGAAAAAAGAAAAAAAAAAACAATAAACAGCAACAAAACCCCACAGTGTAATTGTTTTTCATAATTGAATTTGTCAAAATATGTAATATGAAGATTTCCCCATTCTAACAGTTCATTTGTTTTGCAGGTGGCACCTGTGTTGTTAATCCCACCGACCTGTTCTGTTCTGTACCTGGTCGCTTATCTCTACTCAGCTCCACTTCGAAGTACAAAGTGACCATTGCAGAGGTGAAGAGACGACTTTCACCACCAGAATGCCTCAATGCTTCCCTCTTAGGAGGTATTTTAAGAAGGTAAGTTGAAGGCAATAATACCAACTCCTAGATAGTGCTGTCATGTCTGCGTTTTCATTTTCCACAAATAGATTTTGTTCTCTTTCCCCGCTTGGGTAGGTGGTCACAGTCTGGGAAAGCAGAAGGAGATAGATTGGAAGTGAAGACAATTTCTAGGAAAAATTTCAATGAATAAGAAGAAAAATGAAGATTGTGTTGATATTCTTTACAGAAAGCTTACCTTTTAATTTTATTTCCCCCCTCATTTCAGTTACCCATCAGAGATGGACAGGTGTTGTCTGCTTTGTTTTGAAATGAAACAAACAAACAAACAAACAAAAAACAAACAAACAAAAAAAACCACATGTGGAAAATTTCCTTAGAACTATATATCTACATTTTTTTGGAGAAACTATTTCGAGGGAAGTTGTTTTACCAGGTGTAAAACAACCATGCCTGTACCAAAAAACCCTAAACCATGGAGGTTTAGGGATGCCTCTTTCTTCCATTCACCCTCTCATGTCTTTGGAGCACAGAAAGGATAGAGTTAGCAGAATATTCTGGCTTAATTTTTTGTTGTTGTGAGATGCTGGAGGAGAAATAAGCAATTAGTTACAATTTTTCCTCTGACCCTTCACTGACCAGAGTAGACACTCGCAGACAGTAGCAGCAGAAAGGAGGAAAGTGGCAGACTCTGCCTCAAATTACAAGTGGAAAACAAGGAGCCAACTGTAATTCAGCCAGGCATATGTGAGTCGCAATGTCCCTGAGGCGTCAACTTAGATGGCATAAGCTACTTGAATGCCCTTTGATCAAAACTAGCTGGAAAGTCATAGGCTATTTCACTGCTGTCACTGAAGGCCACACTGATCCCTGTACTTACACTGAAAGTCATTTTATCCAACTTGCTATATTCTAAGATATGTAGCAGTCCAAAACCTGTCTCAAGCCATCTTGCAGAGTAAGGACTAGATTGCAAAATTGTTTCAGGGGCATACACCCCTTTGAACTGCCTCAATAGGCATTGAAATCCAAAATCTACATCCGCAAAAATTTTCCTCTGCTACTGCTTCACCCTGGAGATGCCTCAGTTAACAGTTACAGAAATATTCACTTTAAATACTCATACCACAATACATCAGTACCACTACAGGATATTAAGAATGCAAGGACATGAGCCTGAAGAAGGGTACTCAATTCTCTCTTCTGTTAAAATGCTGGAATGATCCCCATAATCTTTTGACCCAGACCAAGTATCACTCTTCCAAATCACCCTGGGGCATGGCTGACAGTTTAGTCAGGGGCTGCTCCCAGCTGGCAGTTTGGATACAGGGCAGAGAGCATAAATGTATAGATCTGGTCAGGCTATACCAGTAGGTCTCACAACTAGAAAACACTCAGACACTGCATAGTTGACAAGCACAGATGTAGTGAAAACAAGTCTGGTTCATGCTTTGCCCAAGACCTGGCGGGGTGAGTTTTGCACTCCGTTAGTAATTACCATCAAGGTATTTCCCCAGCTAGCCTTTCTCAGAAGACGTTTGCTGACTTATTATATGGCCAAAATAGTGGTATCTCTTAGTGGGTAAGACTGGCCATCAAAATTGGATAATTCCTTCCTCTGCCAGAAGGAACTTGAAACTGCATTTCAAAACATCTAGGCAGACACTTTTAATACTCAGTGATGGGTAATTCTAAGCTGAGGGACTGTAGGTCTTATTTTGGGAAAATTAAATATTTGCTGAGCAAAAACAAAGGCATAACTATAGTGATGACTATATTATCTAACGACCACGCCATTCATTTGGGATGGGAGAGATCTGGGTTACAGTCACTGCTCTATGCAATGTTTAAGCTTTTTAACATTAGTTATGCACCTCCAGCTGGCTGCTGCATTCATCAAAAAGACACAGGTTCAAATTCCCTCAGGCTGAACATGAAATTGAACCTAAGTCAGCTGCATAAGTGGATATGCTTGAAATGCTTCAAGCACTGAAGTACTGCAGAAAAGCAGGTGTGAGATGCACCAAGAACCATTTTGTGAGAACAAAGTGATATAGGCATCTGGGATAGGTGCACAGATAGCAAAAGAAGGCTGCGATTTTAGCATCAACATTTCCTATTGGCTCATCCGTATTCTTAGAAAGTGCTGCTTCATAGACCACATTTCTAAGTACCAAGATCTCTATGTAGATTGTATAGGGATAGCTGGGTCTGGGTTCCACATTGACATCTACTCTTGAGTAGCTCTCTGGCTTCCTTTTATAGGCAGGTAGAAGAAATTAGTAAAGGTCACTTGTTCTAGACTTCTGCTTATTATCACTTTAGAAGTGTTTGTTTCTCTGTTGTTTGTCTTGGGAGCCTGGGGTGCCTAGGTCAGACATAGGTAACTACACTGTCAATATTTACATTCAGTCATTGCAATCCCAGGCTCAGTGAACAAATCAGGGCCATGGGTCCCAGTAGGTGGAAAGCTGTCTGAAGTTCTGATACCCCTGTGACAGGCATGAAAATGTCTAACTGTCAAAAGACCAACCTGAAAAACTCACACAGTGTGAGGAGGTAGTTAAGAATACAGCCCTGAAAGATTTTCCATTGATGCCATTAGAGCTGGCATTGCCCTACACACTTACCAATAAGGTGTATAAAATTTCTAGATAAAGAGCACAATAAAGATGAGTTTCTCTCTCTTACTTTTCTCTCCTGACAGAGCAAAATCTAAGAATGGAGGACGCTGTTTGAGAGAAAAATTAGACAGACTGGGACTGAATTTGCCTGCAGGAAGAAGAAAAGCAGCAAATGTCACACTCTTGACTTCCTTGGTAGAAGGTAGGGTTTGTATATTGTGTATATACACAATATATACTGTAGGATACTGTATTGTATACTGCACTATAGTATAAACTTAATTTAAATGTTTTATGCTTAAACACTTTTCAGCCATTGTGTTAAATATCATAATCTGTATTTTGTACAAAGACGATTGGCTTGCCCAAAGCCACAGGCAGAACCAGTGGCAACATGGAAGTTCATTCCGAGATGTCTTGGCTCCCAGCAAGTTGTTTGGTCATGCAGTTTCCTCGACATTGATCTGTGCTTTTTGTGCTGGGATCTGACTTACAAATCGATGATCCAAGTGTTCTTGTGAGAGATATGAATGTCTTATACCAGCTCTACAAGTAGGCTTGTTTATCCATTTATCCTTCTTTTTATTAAAAATAAATAAATAACTAAAACTTGTGAATTTCCTGGAGATGATCCAAAAATGTGATATTTTTCCTCCCATAAGAAGGCATATTATTTAGACAACCCTTTTCCTCCCACACATAAATGAATGAAATCTTTTTTTTTTTTTTTTTTTTTCTTCACATGAACTCTAGACAGACCCAGGAGATACTTCCTTGGCCTTTATTTGTTGTTTAAATACCATTCACCAAATACTGCCGGGTTCTTCAAGCATTCAGCTGGGAGAAGCAAGTTCAAACCCCTCAGGCAAAGGGAATAAACTCTACCTGAATCCTTTCTATTCTGGGTGAATCCACTAAGTACTCAGTTTATTGTCTGGCTGCCAGGAGCTGCTCTGGGAATTTCAGATCCCTTCTCCTTGAAGTTGAGAGCACTGAGCTCTTCCTAAAGGTCAACACCTCCTAGGATCATAACCTGAAAAGTCCATACAGATCTAGGCAAGTAGACTGGGGTCTCAGCACATATTACCACAGAATCATAGAACTACAGAAAGGTTGAAGCTGGAAGGGACCTCTGGTGATCTTCTAGTCCAACCCTTCTGCTCAAAGCAGGGTCAACTAGATGAGGTTGCTTAGGACCTTGTCTAGTCAGGTTTTGAATATCACCATGGATGGAGATTCCACAAGGCAGAAAAAATCCTGAATCCACAACAAGGGAGATTTTTCAGAATCTAAGAGGAGAAACAGACCCTCACGGGCCATTGAGCACACAAAACTACGATGGGGCTGCTCTGAAATACAGATATACCCATATCACACTTTCCTGTAATAAAGAGAAAACCCTAATGAATTTGCAGCCTTAGGAAAGGCAGCAATTTGGGGGAGTAAGGGCAGTTCCTATAGTCCTTATAGTCCTTCATGAGTATTGGGTCTTAGCATGGAAGAATTAACAGAGCTATATGGCCAGCTAATCATTCATTAGAAGAGGTGGAGAGGGAGGAAACCCTCTTTCAATTGCTGACCTGAGATCAATGGCAATGTGGTTTCACTGTAAATGGCAATTAGATTCCCTTTTTTCCCAGGGATGGATCTGTGCTTGCCTCCCTGCCCTTTGCTCAAAGCCAACAGCAAACTTGTCAAGCCTATTCCATTGCTTTTGTTTATGGACTGTTCTACTGTGAGATTCTAAGTCCTAAAGATATATACAGAGGAGACTGAGTTCACTTTGACACAGACTTGCTTGCCTAGACCTACTAAGCATAAATAATGTCTACAGGAATTTTTGGGAAAGGCACCACCATAGGTGTTAATTGTCCAACAGAAATCAAAATGAAGCTCATTTTTTGTCAATGTAAACAATCCTTGGCCAAATTTGGCAGGTCTCACTGAATTCTGTGTAGTATATGTAATCCTCCCTTTGTGCATGCGAATATTACTTCCAAGTGGTTGTAACTTGTAGCGTGGTTTCTGCAAGGAAACAAACCCTCAACGACTCCTGCAGCTGGACCAGGCAGAAATGGAAACACACAGGCTTACTCCAGGTTCTGGAGGACATGAAGAAAAGAGCTTTGGCTTTTAGTGCATGATGCTAACACACACATTAACATTATGATTTGTTAGTCTTATTGAATCCCCAAATCTCAGGTGGACTGTGTGGACTTTTCATACAGACCCAGGATTGTGTCACTCTTGATTATAGTAGATAGTTTCAAGTTTATTATTACTGAAACTAATAAGGTCCTCACAGTCGTCATTGTATGGAGGCCTTTAATATTGCTGTGAAGTAGGAATGTGCTTGACTTCTTAAACATGTCTTTGAGGTAAGAAAAGGCAAAACTAATTGTATGGTTATTACATATATTGACCAAAGCCATCTCAAAAGTCTCTGACAAGACTAAAACTTCTCTTTGTCTAAAGTAGACTGAAATCATTGCATTTTTAGGAGTCTTTCAAAGTGCAACAACAACAACAACAACAACAACAACAACAACAAAAAACGCAATGAATTTCTAGGCTGTGGTGATCATGTGAAGATCCAGATTTTAAGAAAACTATTCTGTTCTCCCTTTTTTTCTGCAAACTTGCTTCTCTTTGGGTTCAGGATGGCAGCTGGCTATTCACTACTGTTGTTTTGATTAGGTTGCATCTTTAGTGTCTCTGGTAGGGACTTCTGGGTCCAAAGTAGGAGTTGTTTGAGAGATTAATTCTGTTCTATATTGTCATCGACATCGGGTGGATAGCACAATGGGTGGAAAGACAGACTGGGAGAATGAAGGCAGCATTGCAAGACTCCACAGCAGTACTGGACACAGCTTTGTGCAACCTGTAGGTGAGGGATGCCCTCTAGTGCCTAAAATAGATGAAGGGAAAGGTCATTTTGCTTACCAGCTTACCAAAAAAAAAAAAAATAAAATAATCCTACTTAGCCAATGCAGTAAATGCTCCTCCATTAAATACCAGCATTGCCAAGACTAAGCCTTACTACAGGCTCAGAGGAGTCAAAAGCATCCCCATAAAAATAAGGAAGTATGTGAGAAGATGGGAGATGTCCCCAACTGTATGGACAGGTCACTTACAAGGCAGAGACATAGCATAAATGCAATTGCAGATGCAGGTAAGAGAAATACATGAATGAATTTAAAACCATTAAGTTTTTTACAAAAATCTAAAAAAGAACTGACAAAAAAAATGGAATTTTTTTTCCTGTCAAACCTAATTAAAATACCAAATTCACCAGGCACAGAAATAACTGCATTCATCATTTGGGAACCAAAACTCTTGAGGAAAATAGGTCAGCAGTTAGTTTTTTCACCCTGCTCGCAACTGTCGCATTCTCCCTTCAGCCTTTGTTTTAATATCCTTCCACTTGTTCCTTCTCTCTTTTCATCCTACAAACAGGAAAAAAAAAAAAAAAACTTTTGTTCCACCTCCTGCCTGTCTCTCCTCTCCCTGGGTAGCATCTCTGCTGGGTAGACCATCCAGAGGAGGTGAAGCTGGAGTAGGCAGTTCAGATGCCATGTGTCCCCCTCATGGGACACTGCTTCTGCCTTCACTCTGCATAGGAGCATCTCTCACTCTTGCTAGACCCAGGAGAGGCTCACACTGCTCCTTGCACCTGCCCGCAGAAGCCTGTCAAGGTACGCAGGCTGGTCCCTCCACTGAGGCTTTCCAGAGCTGTCTCTGCCAATTCAGCTTCAGCAACTGTCCTTTTCCATCACGCAAAGCTCTCTGGTCAATTGTCAAACTATATAAGATAGGCAGCACCGCCTATAGCTACAAAGCCATGTGCTGGATTTAGGGAGAAAAAGCCAATGATCCCCAACACCCATTCTTTGTCTCTGCAGGAGGAAAGAGCTGGGGATATTGCACATAGGGAAATTAGATTTTAGGTTGAATCAAAGCAATTAGCCACAAATACCAGGGATTTTAGGGGGTTCTACCTTTCATATGACTCCTCCCTAACCTAAGCTATAACAAAGCAGACTACAGCAAATCTAAGGTGAAAGAAAAGAAGACAGTCCATTTACATTTCCAATATTTCCACTTTTTCCTGTAGAATAAATGTCTGTCAAAAATTTAATGTAGAAAAAAAATATATCTTTTATGACATTTTGTACAAACTGCTTTCCCCAGACATTTCTAACTGTGCAGTAATGCAATGGACCTTTATTCACTGAGATTAAATATTTATATATATGTATAGGAGAATAACACAAGCCACTTCTAAATACACCATCATTTGGTCCCAGTTCAAAATGACATATTTGCTCAACTATGAAATGTGATAAATCATGTTCTGTAGAGTGTTTCCATGTCCGGATTTGTATTTTTGTCTGGAATTTGATGCTGCAATTTAGAATATTCCATATATAATATGGAAGTATGTGCTTATATGTATAATTATGCATAGTTATAAAGTACATTTATAATCTACATCAGTTTTCCCTTTCCAGTAAAAAGACATTTTTTAAAAAAATCTTTAAAATATTTTCAGATTTATTTTTTTAACACAATATAATAGACACTCTTGTAGCCAAAATTTTTCCTGCCTATATCCGTAAGCAGATACATAAATCCTCTAGTTTCTTTTTGCTGTTGATTATGTCTCTTTATATACTATTAGCAATCAGTCATAATCGGAATCCCAGGTCCAGGCAAAATGAACAAGTTTTATAATTTTATATAACTTTCTAAGATCATCCAAACAGTTTAGTATAATTTCTCAGCTCTAGTAAATAATATACCCCATCTCTGGAAAAATTAGTTTTAATGACAGTTCATATTTTCTTTCCTTTTTTTTTTTTTTACATTAAGTGAAAACATTCAAATTTCAGCCAGTTTATTGCTGAACATGTTAAATAAAAGCCGACATTCTATCACATACAATTTTGTTTTCTTGAAGAAAGCAAGTTTTTTTCCAATGTCTAAATGCTTAAGTGCTTTGCTGACTACATTCTTTGTGTTGTACCTTGGGTCTGACTGGGATCAAGATAAAGCTGTCCAGAGAACGGTAATTCCACCTGATGACAGCTTCAAAGGGTTTGATTTTTATGTTTTTTCTACACTGGCATGAAAACAAACCTACCAAGTGTTTTAACAGAGTTTTGTTGAAAAGCAAAACCTGGTGCTCTTCTGCAACAGATTTACTCTTTAAGCCTTTATTTAAGGGAATAACAGAGTAACTGAAATATAAATTTTGAAGCCTGTCAACAAAAAATTAGAAGCTGTAGCTTAAATTTGTACCCCGTCTTATCCATGGTGAACTGTAGGATGGCTGTTTTAAATAGGAGTCTGACAGTCACGTATATGCCAATTCATTCAGACTCATTGTTAACATACCACTAAAATCCACTTTATTTTCACTGAAAATTGTTTGACTTCAGAAAATTTTTCCAGAAGCTGTAAGCCAAGTGGAAACCATGTCTCCTCCCAACCCAGAGATAGTGGTTGATTGCTAACTTTTTATTCTTTTTAGGGATACTGAAAAACATGCTTAAAAATCCAAATAATGCAGATAACTATGAGTATAACCTTTGACTTTTGCAGGTAAAACTGGTCACATCTGAAAAGGTTGTTGTTGACTGGTGTCATCAAATAAGTTACCTGGGAGTAGTGCATGTATTTTACTGGTACCTGAATTCAATTAGGTCAGATATACATATAAAAAATTATTTGCTTATGGAAACAAAATGTATTTTTTTTCTGGTAAAATCTCCAATGATAGAAGGGGAGACCATAAACTCCGAAAAGGTGGAAAAAGAGATTGGAATAGAGGTCACTACAAGTGGTGCCATAAACCTCATGCTACCTCTGACACCAGACCACTGCTTCCATGGTAGTTTCTTTGCTGAAGATGGGACTTGTCTCATCTCACCATCTCTGCTGTAGTTGTATCTGTCTTCTCATGTCCCATTATAGTCAACAGGGAGAAATCAGCACTTCTGGGTGATTAGCAATTAAATTAAAATAAGTTAAATTAATAATTAAACATTGAATTAAGTTGCTTAGAAAAGTTGTGGAATCTCCACGGCTGGAAATATTCAAGACTAGTCTTGAAAAGGCCCTGAATAACCTAATCTAAGGCCCTGCTTTCAACAGAAGAAGATCTCCAGAATTGCCATCCAACCTGGACTTTTCTGTAATTCATCTGATCCATTTACCTTCTACTTTAGTACAGGATGAAATGTGTTTTAAGTGCAAATTTCTCTCCATTGACTAGGGAGTCTTAGCTCAGATGTCAATACTGACTTTTAGTCACATGAATCCCACTACAGGTATTGTCAAAAGGAGGTGTTACAGGTCCTGCATCCCTCCTAATTATCCATCTGGAGCATTAGCGTGGTATCCAAAGAGCCAAGGTCCAATGTCACCACTCATGATGGCACTCAAATACACACATCTGAAAACAAACAAACAAACAAACAAGCAAACAAAACCAAGCCAAACAAAACCAACCAAACAAACAAGCAAACAAACTAAAAACACAAACAAAAAACCCTAACCCCAAAACTATTCTGGAGCACATCCTTGTTAGTCATTCATGCAGATGTGCTTCAACATATACTTCTGGTAGCTGACCTATTTCTACCTTCTAGTTTGAGATGAGAGCAAGTGTGATCTGAAAATGCCTATTTCCCACCAGGGAAAAGCTAACTTAGGCACAGATGTTCACACTCCAGTCAGCTGTGTTTGATCAGACAAATCCCACACCAGGGCTGTCAGAGTCACAACATGCAGACCAGGGAGTGTTCAGTAAATCCTAAAATAAATGCCTGGGTTCTCTGAGTACAGAGAGGCAGATGTTTCCAGAGGCATTTGGCACCCAACACTGAGTTGGGTGATAGTGTCCAGCCTCTGTGGCTGAGTTAGAGAGAAGTTCAGTGCCTGCCTTTGTCACAGACTTCTCCTAAAGCCTAGTCAAGCCCTTTGTATTGATTTCCCCACCTATAAAACGTCAACTGTGATCTTCAATGCCTTCCCTTTTTATCTTGTCTGGTCAATTTTGATTGCAAGCTTTCCTGAAAACAGGATTGTTTCTTGTGCTGTACTTTGGGGTTTGCTCATCTTTAGTGTGGGGCACTTGTGCTGTGCCTGCTGACTTCTAAGCAAATATGCTGAAATGTATGTTATTCCCATAGCTCTCTCCTGGGGTAGAGGGCTATTCTTCCTTTAAAGACTGAGAAATGAAACACCAAAGGCTGAATCTCAGCTCTTCAAAAAGTTTTATTTCCACTTCCCACTAATTTCCATGCCTTAAATATCAATGATGTCTGAGTTTACAAAACTTGCACAACTACCCAGTATTCTGGTGGCAAGAGAGGAGCTGAACCCAAGCGTCTTGACTGGTATTTTCTCATGACAGGAACATACTTCTTATTTTCTGGCTGGCACCATGTGACATCTAAGTATGAGTAGGTGAAATGGACTGAAATCTGTAACAGAGATTGGGAACGAAAGTCTACAAGAGAGACTTGTTATTGCACTCTCTCCTTCTTTTTTGTTTTTTTTTTTTTTNTTTTTTTTTTTTTTTTCTTTTAATAATGGTAGAAATTCTATAAGAAAATAATAATACTAATAATAATGATGATAATAATAATAAAATCCTAAAAACCTACTGACCTATTTTATTTGCCCACAGGGGAAGCATTACATTTGGCCAGAGATTTCGGCTACACCTGTGAAACAGAGTTCCCTGCCAAGGCGGTAGGAGAGCACATTGCCAGACAGCACATGGAACAGAAAGAGCAGACAGCGAGGAAAAAGATGATCCTAGCAACAAAGTAAGAAGTGGAGGGGGGGTGGGGGTGGGAAATAAAGTCAAACTGAAAAAGAAATCTGTCTGTCACTTTTCCATTCTGAATCTGGGGGCTGGAGGAGGGAGGAGTGGGAGTAAAGATCTGGGATTGTCGTGACTGCTATCACAACAGTACTCAGTGACAGAAAATGAGAGTAAGCTTTGTTAGAGATGCTGTAAGAGGAACCTTATTTGCTATAATGAGGTTCTAGTGGCTATGCTCTCATTGCCTGCAGTTAAGGAGGCATGTACATCCTCTCTGAGTTAGATGATTTGATCTAGATGAGCGGAGGGGACGTTACTACATGGTAAGAGCAGCAGGACAGACTGGCTTTGTCTCCTGTTTGCACAGCAACAAACACAAGGATGTGTGAGCAGGAGATCTAAGCTTCTGCTGAAGTATTAGTTTCTGTTAGATAATTATTGTAAGTCTGCTGAGGGAGTGCTGATTTGCAGAGGGATGAATCCTCTCTGGTTGTAAAATTGCAAGGGTTTTCCTGAAGACAAAGGCAATGGAACAATGTACACCAGCAGGGGAGCTTTGCTAAAGCCATTAAAGACACACAGAGACACCTGACTTCGCTCTAAACAAGCCACTCACCTCCCTGGAGCAGTAACATCATGTTAGGATAACATTTCATCTAGGTTAATTAGCCTTGATGAGGGAAGAATTAGCCTTCATGAGCCATGAGAAGCAGGAATAAATAGTCTGCATTGCATAGCATAGACCTACACTAGGTAGGTGGTATGCTTGCATGGGGTAGCCTTGAAAATAATCCTACTCTTCTTGAACTTACTGCCCTGTCACACAGAAAGGCAGCAGGAGAGCTGAGGCCAGAAACCAAGACACCATCCATCTCTTTCCCCCAGTGCTGGAAATGTTTGGGAACGATACATCCAACAGAGAGGAATCCAGAGAGCTGCAGTAGGGGTGAGGGCTGACCAGCCACAGGATTGTCCCTTGCATCTCAATGTCCCTGTGTTTTGTCTACTTGTGGGGAATAGGATTTCTGGAATTGATGTCCCTCTTGTATCCAGAGGTCTTCTTCCTGAAGGTGACACAGAGGTGACAAGCATTGAAATCTCTCAGAGACTTGTGAATGCAGTGTTCAGCTTATGGTCCTCCTCTGGGTACAGAGCAGAGTACCATGTGATCGGGGGGCATCTACCTGTTCTGAATAAGACCTCTTTTGTCATATTGCTACATCCCTTGTAGGTTAAAAGGAATAATATAAGTGGGATATCATCTTACTATCACCTATATCCACACTAGTTTTAGCAGTCCAAGGGGTTTCAGAGACATGAGAGTAAACCAGCTAGAGAAGAAGCTCCTCTCTGCAAGCTGAGTCCCACCACTGATGTATAGCCCATTAACAATCTGCACCCTATAACTTGGTAAGATCAGATTGTACTGCTGGCACTATGTAAGCAAGAGTTAAGACTGTAAATTGACCTAGCTCAAGGATTAGCCTCATCTATAAAATGTTGCTCAGCCTTGATGGCAGAAATCATCTCCCTTCTTTTCTGGCTCAAGGGAGAGCTCATTTTGCCCCAGGTTGTAATAATCAGTGGACGAGTGTCATGTCCTACCTCCAAAGGCTGCCCCACTACAGGACACAAAAGAGTCTGACTACCTTATCTTACCACACTATACCTGCTTTTCCACCCTCTTTACTATTGAGGTGGGGAGTCATGGACATGCATTACTCCAAACCTCCACGAACTTTGGGCTTGCAGGCTTACTCTGCATCAGTAAGGAACAAAATATCTTCCCTCCCGCCCCCCTTCTCCCCGTTCATCATTTAAGAGCACCAGCTAATTGGTCAGTGCTCTGCCGATAGTATAAGGCTAGGCCACATCCTGCTGCAGTCAGAGCACTTGTTAACAGGGACTGATGGGTCAATGTGTGAGCTACTACTGCCCTCTCCTGCCTGGAAGGAGAACAGTGCTTCGCAGACCAGTCACGTCCAGATACTACAGGAAACATAGGTCCATGACCATAATATTAGCATGACATTTCCCAGCCATACTTCCATGTATCTGATAGTAGATACTCATTTGTCAGAAGTTTATATTATTCAGTCGATGTATATAAGATTTAGGTTTGTAATTTCATTAAATTCATAATTACTCTGCCTTGTGCTTGTAAGTTAAGACACTAGAAAAAGTAGTGGATAGTTATACTGTCACCAAAAACAAAACTGAAATAACAGGATGGTAAAATCATTCATGGCAAACTTTCTGTATGGAAAGAAATGGAGAGTCACTGCCTGTGTATGTTGCTGTTGTCCCAGTGGGACAGGGCCTGAAGCCCATGAAAGTGTGCCTTTGGCAGAACTAGTGAGAACTTGTGAGATCTTCCACAAGATGGGGTTTTAAGGAAAAGAACAAAATTATTTCTGCAATTCCTGGTATATAGGTGAAATTCTGTGCTGGATTTAGGCATCCAACTTTCGTGGCTTTGGTGCCCAAGGTACCTACTGCCATTTGAGATTAACTGGTTACCCAGCTTAGTCACCAGCAACTGCTCCTGGGCATAAGTATCTTTTCATTACTGTGTTGTATTTGCAATTTCTTATGGATGTCTTGTGTACTATACATCTGTGTGTGGGCAACTAAATAGAGCCCTTAATGTCTACAGTGTAAAAGTCTCTAGTGTTCGGTAGAAGCTCCCAGTGTTATCAAGGGCATCTACCTAATGTAGTCAAGCAATCCATCCACCCTGAGTGGACACAGTTCATCTTCCATACACAGAACTGTGGCCCATGTGTTAATAAAGACTAGAGGCTGCTGCCTTAGATACCAATAACCCTCTTTAACCCAGAGAGGGCACTAAGCTTGGGGTAACTCTGTTCACCGCCCTGCTCAGCCCTGCTACTATATTGATAGTAGTGCAGTGAATGAAACCAGGGCCTTTTTCTGTTATGGAACAGGCCATATTCATTGTGCTAAACTACTTAACCTTCTAAAACTACCTCTTGGAAATGAGTCCTCACATTTGCTAACCCAGGACCTGCCTAGGACAGTTCTAGTTGATGCAACAGGATGGTGTTATGGCCTTTTTTTTGATGGTCTAGACAACGAAGAATCAGAGCCTTACCTGACAATTGTCATGACAAGAAGAGATGACTGGACTCTGTAGCCAGTACATAGTGCAGAACACAAGTGACAGCAAGGGCAGAATGGGAGTGAAGCAAACTTTAGGTAGGAACTGAAAGGATTTAAAGGGGATAGTCAATGGGAGAAGCCAGTCTCCAATGATTCTCTTTCTCCACACTCACCTTCTTTGACTGGGTAGATGAATGTCTGGGCACTCCAGAGCAAGGTGCTTAAAAAATAAAAATAAAAAAAAAGGACTGAATTGTCCTAATTCTGGCCAAAGGGTGCTGATAGCGGTCTGTTAACACTAGACATTTAGAAAGGCTTCAGGACATGCCTATGCAACTAACAAAGAAATGAAAAATGCTGGGGTCTGGATTTAGAGGGTCTTTAAGCATGGTTTAGTTCATCTTGCAGAAGGTGTGGGAAAGACTCTTAATGGCTTTACAACAGGGGATAGAAATTGATCAGGTTGCAGGTAGGACAGATACAGAGCTACTAAAGGCCACAACAACAATTCCACTTGATGGAAAGGGTGTCCTAGGGGAAACATCACAGAGTATCACAGCACAAGGCCTTTCACATGAGACAGAGCCAGATACACATTTACGCATCACAGAA
>VXAL01005153.1:71921-102098 GCA_013399475.1 Chauna torquata | reverse complement strand
ATAAATCTGAATCAGTGGCTACATGCAGCCATCACAAATTTCATAACATACTTTATCAATAGTGAAATTTTCATCTTCAGTTCTCTTTGTATTTCAGAACTGCAGGATTTGTCATAATAAATTCTCTACCTCGATGCTGTATAAATCTCTAGATTGAGACGGAGCCAAACTATTCCTTTGGCAAAGACAGGCCATAGACTTTAAGTGGAACCTCTGTCAAGATTCTGTGAATATTTTAGCATGTTTTAGTGTGTTTTTTTCAGCCATTATTCAGTATATTCTGATTTTTGATCATAGATATAAACCATCAGAAACCCCATTTAGTTTCATACAGATTTACTATAACTAGACGAGGTTAAGAAATTCTGCCTCATAAACGGTATTCAAGGCAGCAAAGGAACGACAGTATGAAAATTTGAGATTTTATACATATATACATGCTTATGCCATATGATGTCAACAAGCAGTAGAGATTTTTTATGACCAGAAAAAGTCAGAGGAATCACCAAACCTCTATTATTAGAATAAATTATATGATAATGAAAGACTTTCTTAAGGGCTATAAAATCTGATACCTACAGCAGAATCCATCATCTACTACCTTAGGGTAAAAGGAAGTTTTCTTTAGGAATAAATTACCCTACAGCTGGTAAGTGTGGAATTGTGTTCTCCTCTTGCTTGCAATGTTACTTGCTCAACATTAATAATTAAGACCAAGGTTCACAGACTGGCACAGGTCAGATACAAGCAGTGATTCCTATTCCTCTGTTTTAAAACTTCAAGCTCACACTTCTCTATGAAGTTTTTCCACTGAGTCCCAATTCATCAAGATCTTTAAGTATGTGTCCTATGTGAAGCACAGGATAGTCCCCATGAAGAGCTCAGAATTGCTGGGTTTGCTCAAACCCCAAACTCAAAGTTCATACAGAGCTTAGAACAAGGGAAATCTTCAAAGAAGCTGCCAGTGAGACTGAAAACTGCTGAGTTTTGCACAACTTTACCAGATACACAGAAAACAGAGGCTCATCTACACCCCTGGTACAACCATGTTTGTGCAGCTGCTCTCTAAAATTCCCATCTGACCTGAATACAGAAAACTCCAGGATGCAGGAAGAATAATTACCCAGTATTGTTCGACCGCGAACAAACAATTCTACAGATCCTCACACTCATACCAGCAATTATTTTGCATTACCATAGTCAAGGTTGTGTTATGCATGTTTTATTCAAGATTTCTTCCTTTTCAATGCATTCTGAAGTATCTTACTGNAATATATATACTACATATATTATTGTAATATATATATATAATTTATATTAGTAATGCATATGTAGTCTGAGAATTCAGGGAAGCACCAGCCCTTATTATAGCCTAGTTAGGTCCTTACCTGTGCTACAAATAACATACTAAGAGAAGTCCAACCTTGCCAGGGTTGGTTCATAAGCCACTTAGGTCATGAGCAAAGTCTTAAGGCAACTCAGATTTCTAAGCATATACATGAGTGTGGAGTCAAGGAGAGGTGATGTGCTGTAGGGCTACCCATGCTGTCCTTCAACTCTACTTTGATTCCATCACGATAAAAGCAGAGGAGCAAGTGGAATAATCCTACGGGTTGTATCTGGCCTGAAAGCCATGACTAAATACAGAATCAGCATTAGCCATGGGGCAAACAAGAAAACCCTGGAAAACCCTGGAAAAATCCAGTTCCATTACTAAGTGCTGAGACTTTTTGTCCAGATACATGAGTGTCTCTTTATTGTCCTCTAAAGGCTGATCTGTGAAAGTGCATTTATGAGTCCAAGACTGTAAAGAGCAAAGTCAGCACATCAGTACTAGAAAAGAATCTAAATGTTTCTATAGCTTGAAAAAGAGAAACCCATTTCTCCAGCACTTTGCTTGCAAAAAGGAGCAAACATCAGAAAAGAGACAGCAAGAGAATGAGAGAAAGAATGCATGTGAGTGAGAGTAAACAAATGGGGGCAGGGGGGAATTTAGATAAACTTCAGTTTCTTTTAAAATACCATCTATTACTTACTATTCAGAGGTTCTTCTTCCAAAAACCCCACAGAACCAAGCAAAACTTTTGTCTACATATGCATATGTCTGTATGTGCAAGAGGAAGAAGCTGGGTTTTTAATTTATCCTGAAACTAAAACTGTTTTTAAATCACACTGATGTCAGCAAAACTGAGATTTCATCTTTATTTTTTTCAGGACAGCAAGGTTATACAGATTTCTCTAGCAATGTAAATTGGTTGTCTTTGGATTCAGAACAAGTGAAAGAGCCTAGTTATATACTCAGGGAAATTGAGGGACAGCTTTCAATTATCCAGGGTGATGGGAGGAAAAGCAAGGGTTGAAATAGTTACAGAAAGCAAAAAGATAGATGTAAAAGAAACACGTATATAAGTCTTTGAGAACAACTCGTTTTAGAAAAGCTTGGAAATGGTGAACCAGGGCAATCGAGCTACAACAGATGAATATAAGCCTGCCTGAAGGCACGAGTTCTGAGACACACACTCAGAGACTGTGTGGTGCAGGTTAGCTGTGATGTGAGATGGTGAAGCCTTGGCTAACCCCAATCACCCATAATCCTGCCACTAACTGAGCAGAGCTGAATGCTGACGTTGCAGGCCAACAGTTCCTTCTGCTGAATCTGGATTGGTGTTAACCAGCACAATCATCTAACATTATCTTTTTTCAGTTCATGGTGTTCAGGTAGATCTTGGTGGTACAGAAGCATGTCAGTACGGGAAACGATTGGGGTTAACTTGCATGTCACCTGTCTCTTCAGCACCTTTGCACTTCCCAAGCATTTTGTGCATTCAACCACCTCCAGAGCATAGAATCAGGCCAGATGAACCAATTGCTTTCAGCTGTATAGATCCCTGCTCTGAAGAAGAAAAATGCTTCTGTCATATTTCAGAGAAGGAATGGAGATATGTGGAAATCAAGACCCCCCCAAAAAGATACATGCAAACTTATCTATTATACTGTGTGGTTATGGTCCTGGACACTGGAACACAACTGTCTGTAATGTTTGATTGTTGTTGTGGTTTCTTGTATGAATTTGGACTAGACCAACTCTTCCTGTCCCAAACAATTCCCAAGCACAAGGCAGCCTTATCCTAGTCAAGGGAATGTCCTCATTTGGAGTCTTAGAAGTTGCCACCAGTTTTCAGAGTAAAATACTTGAATAATGGAGATGAGGCCAGACTGTGCTAGATCTCTCACAACCAGAGGAGGAGGAGCCTGGGCACTCTTCACTTCACTAGCACAGGTATAGGTGACTAAAGCCGTGCCCTAGCTCTGGTTTAAGTACCTTGGATTGATTCACCTGTATCATGAATCTGAGGATCTAGGGGTCATTTTAGGTGTAAAACATCCTGTGTCACATTCATCTGCCACTCCTTCAGCTCAAGGCTATTTTGTGAGCCCCGCATCACATGTACCAGCCTTACACATATTCTGGATGTCCCATAGCATCTCTAGTTGCATGTAAGCCTGCTTGTTCACTTTCCATCCCTTCTTTTGAAGCTGTTCCCTTTTGCAGAGGAAAATTTAAGACCGGATTGAGAATGAGAGCCCATGATACGGTGGCTTCTGCATTAAACCAAAGCTAGAATTCTGCATCCAGGACCTTGCTTTATTCATTTCACATTTAAGTCTATTGACATAGCATCGAAGCAGTCCTCAGTCTAAGGATTAGAAGTTAGGACATCCCTCCAACCTGACTAAAAGTTGAAAACACTGAATTAGGATATTTTCTTGATTTTAGACCCTCTTTCTCTCCTGTTGAGTGGAGAGTGCTTGTATCTACTTTTCTTTTCTACTTGGATATCTGAGCTTCCCACAGATTGGTTCATGGAACTGAGAGTCGCATTGACATGTGTCTTCTTGTCTTTGCATTCATAACCTGACCTTGCTTCAGAACAGCATTGCTGTCTGGCTGGGACTGATCAATCTTACAGTGAAAGCAAAAGAGTGGTTTTATGAGAAAGTGTATTTTATGAAATTAATAAGTATTTCTACTAACTGTATGAGAAGATGCACATTCTTAGAAATGTGTGATCTCTTCTTGTCTAGAAGATGTTATGAAGAATCAATGTTTTAATGAGAAGTAGATATCAGGGTTTTTGAATTTTTGGTGGAAGTCTTTTTTAGCTCCTTAAAATGACAAAAACTAGTGTTACCAGAAAACCCACCAAAAATGAGCCATATTCTGTGTTGGGGAGCCAAAAGATGTCACTTATAAAGCTTATAAAGAGAATATTTGCTAAGATTATACTCAAGAGAGCTGTACATGTTTCTTGGCTTACATACGTACAGGCTCTCATTAGTTAGCCTCTTAGTCTTAGTTTCTTCACTTGTAAAACTGGGTATAAACATACCTTCTACATCTGCTTTTGGGTCCCTTGTGTCTACAAGAACTTGTACTGGATGGAAGTCCAAGTATCAAATATCCTACTGATGCCATCCATCAAATAGGGAAAGATGAATACTTACTGATTACAGAAGCTGGTTTTGACCCTTTAACTTTAAGGCCACATTTCATCAAGGTGCAAAATCACAGCCAGATAATCTATTTTATATATAAAAGATAAAGACAGCAAAATAGCTAAGGGAAAACTACTTTTTCTGCAAGTGACACTTCTTTCAGTGCAGAAACCTTATATAAACAGACAAAAATAATAGGCTCAGAATACTAAAGCTAGAAAATAAAGGCAATCATCATCCTCGCAAATTATTCTGTGTTTTGCCTAGCCATCCAGCTGACATGAAAGACCCTTCCCATGAAAATGTCTGAGACAAGAGTTTTGTCAGTTAGTTAGTCTCTGAGCCTGGAGCTGTCAGCCTCCTGTGAGTGCCTGGCATCACACTGACAAGGTGACACAAAAAGCGACAAGCAAAAAAAACAGAGGCTCAGACATTGGGAGCAGTAAGAAAGTAACATCCTTCTTTCTGAAGGGGAAAAGAGAGCAATGAGATAGGTTCTGAAGCTCAGAGCATTTTTTAAATTGTAACAAACAGCCAAGACCAAATTCTCACTAGTGGGTTGCCTTTACAGATATGCTTATGCCCCTTTTATATTGTTCTCTCTTTCTTACACTTCTTTTCCTATCAGGAGGTAGAGCAGCCACTGTCATAATTCCAGCCATCTTGATTAGCAGTAGCAGCCTTCTGTTTGGCTTCATGGACTGGAAGAAGCTTGATGTGAGACTGTGTGGTGAAACAGCTCCAGTGGCCTCTAGAGTTCCCTGAGTTCCATGATCTCTCTCAATCTGGCTTTTGATTCAGCTAGTCAAGAAGGAATGCACTGATTCCTAATGCTGAGGTATCAGCAATCAACAAATTGTTCCTTTATTTTTCCTTTTGTTCTTTCTATTACTTGGCTTTATATTTGCCAACGGCATTAGAGTTCCTTCCTCTGGGATTTGTCTCTCATTCCCTTTTCCAAGAATTCTGTCTTCAGTCTTTTCAAAGCAGGGATTCTATCATCTCTCCTCCTGCTCTGCGTACAACCAAAATCCTTTTGAAAGGATTGGGACAATTTTTGTGTGTAGAGAATGAACTGCTAAGATAGACAAATTGTATGATTTTTTATTATGAGTCTTATGATACTTCTTCACAGAGAGGGTGGTTAAGTGTTGGAACATGCTGCTCAGGGAAGTGGTGGAGTCCCTGGAGGTATTTAAGAGACGTGTGGACATGGCACTAAGGGACATTTTTTAGTGATGGGTCTCGGTAGGTCAGGTTAATGGTTGGGCTTGATGGTCTTGAAGGTCTTTTCTAACCTAGATGATTCTATAATTCTACATTCCTTTAAAGTCAAAATCTATGGAGTCAGGAGATCAGATGAAAATGTTTTCTTTTCTTTACCCCCTCCATTAACAAATAAGTTCCTCGCTTAATGAGGAAAGGGCAAACACGCATTCATCAGAGATGAAAAGAGCATGGAGGTTAGACTTTTTTTCAGTCCAGCACTTAAAATTTCTCCTGATTCCCAGGAAAAGAAATGTCATTTCCTCATTCCCAAATTACTTGGATACAATGTTGCTTTGTCATCAGCATGTTTATAATGCTAAGCTTTTGTTCTTTCTCATTTGTGGAAAGCAATGGGACTTCTCAGCTATATTACCTGCTTCACTGGAGAAGTCTACACATGATAGAAAGTTGGTTGAATCTCATTCACTTCTTTGCCTTATAGTAGGGCAGAGATGTGACCACTGACTAAGTGAAAGGAGCAGTTAAAGAAACCAATACCTATGTGAGCCACATGGGCATGCTCATACTTATGCTCATACTTTCTCAGAAGTACCCAGTCATCTTGGATCTCTCTGTGGTCTCATGGGTGTATTTGGCTCCCCAGGTAGCGATGGGCAGCAAGGCCACTTTTCAGCCACAGTGAGGCAGAAGCCTGTATGTTTTCTTTTTTCTCATTGAACACCAGCAAGGCACAGGGTTATCCTGTGTTTTGTTTGGGGGCTGTAATATGCTGTGCTGGAAATATTTCTTGACAAACATCCAAGGGCTTCTATCAGTGTCATGTGCACCATAGTTCCATGGTTTTATCTTTGGCTTATAGCTCAGAAACACTCCATAGACATAGTCTTAGACGTTTCAGAGTCATTCCCTGGGCAATTCTCCTAATGCAGAAAATCAGCCCTGAGGTCCAAAATCTGCAGAGCTGAAATAGAATATTTTGTAAATAGCGGGCATCAGCTCTGGCATTCTGCAGTGGTTTCACCCTAATGGGCAGCTAAACTCCACCACAACCACTCTCTCACTCCCCCTCTTCAAAGCAAGAGGGAGAGAAAATACAATGAAAGATGGCCCAAGGGTTGAGATAAGGACAGAGAGATCTCTCACCAGTTACCATCACAGGCAAAACAGATTCGACATAGGTAGATTAATATAATTTATTGCTTATTGCTAACAGACTAGAACAGTGATAAACTAAAAGCAAACTAAAAACACCTTCCCTCCATCCACCGTCTTCTACCTCCTCCCCCCGAGCAGCACAGGGGAGTGGGGAATGGGTCTTACAGTCAGTCCATATCGCTTCGTCTCCACCGCTTCTTCATGATCACTCTCTGCCCCTGCTCCAGCATGGGGGGTCCCTCCCACGGGATGCCGTCCTTCCCAAACGGATCCTGCATGGACTTCCCACAGGCTGCAGCTCTTCAAGAGCTGCTCCAGTATGGGTCCGTACCATGGCGTCCATCCTTCAGGAACAAACTGCTCCGGCATGGGTCCCCCACAGGTGGCAGCTCCCACCAGATCACCTGCTCCTGCGTGGGCTCCTCTCCAAGGGCTGCAGCTCCAGGTCGGAGCCTGCTCCTGCAGGGCCTCTCCATGGGCTGCAGCCTCCTTCAGGCCACATCCACCTGCTCCACCTCGGGCTTCTCCAAGGGCCGCAAGGGAACTAGTGCTCTGGTGTCTTGAGCACCTCCTCCCCTCCTTCTTCACTGACCTGGGCGTCTGAGGGGTTATTTCTCTCTACATTTTCTCATTCTTCTCTTCCAGCTGCTGCTGTGCAACAGGATTTGTGGGTTTTTGTGTTTTTTGTTCATTTGTTTATTTTGTTTTGTATTGTTTCCTTTCTTAAATCTGCTCTCACAGAGGCACAACCAGTATCTCCCATGGCTTCCCTCTGGCCTCCAGCAGGTCCCTTTTGGAGCCAGCTGGACCTGGCTCTTATCTAACATGGGACAGCTTCTGGCCTCTGCTCACAGAGGACACTCCTGCAGTTCACCTGCTACCAAAACCTTGCCATGTAAACCCAACACACACTCCCCTCTTACTTGTTCCATTGCTTTCATATGCAGTAAAACGACGTCCATCTGGTTAGGAGAACTTGTCCTTTATTTGGTTATGAATGGAAAACAATCATGAGGGTTTACGTTGCAAAGCAAATTTTGTATATGCTGTTTGTTGGTTTCATCCTACAGACTATTTATCCCTTTAATATATGCTGTTCATTCTTCAGTGTTCATCTTGACTATCAGCCTAACTTGTGTCATGGTTTGGCCCATTGACCTTCTGAAGTAAAGTTATCACAATTTAATTCTCTAGGCAACCTTCGAGGCAGACCTTGCAATGAGTAGAAGCCCCTGGAAGTCAATAGAGGCACCTCTCACTTAGGAAGTTATTTGCATCAGTAGGAAGATTCAAATCTCTTTCTATTTCCTTTACAGCCATCAAAAATCTTATCAGATTTCAATATTTTTCATCTGCCGTGTGTTGTTAAATTTTGATAATGATGAAATGGTTTTCACATTCAAAATTCTGAGAAACTCCAAACAACAAGTTCAAGCTTGCTTTTTCTTCATTATTATTGTTTTGAAGTACTTATTTATCTTAAATGAGGGTGTAAACTTACAATGCAGATGGCCTCTTCCCCCCCACAGAGAGGGAATCTGTTTCTTTTGTCGCTTGCTGAAGTTTTACCAGCCTAGGGTATGGAGGAGTCCTAGAGGTAGTTAGTTGCCAAATGAGAGTCCAAGCCTTCAGGCACACTTGGATCTTTTCATTTTTAAGTAAGGCCATCATTAAAACATGAGCAGACATAATTGCATCATAGCATTGTGCAGGATTGCAGGAGGTCTGGATGTCCTTAAGCATAAGGATTTATAATATGTTGGCCTGCTATTCATTGCCTTCTTTCTGCATCTCTTCAAGAACAGACCAAAATCAGAGATTTTAGCCTTACCTTTTAGAACAATAAATTTTCTTGCTTAGAAGGGTTGCAATGAAATGTACTAAAACACTGAGAATACCCAGATAACTCCATTACAAAACCTTTATGTTTAATTTTAGGATCTTAAACCCAAATGAAAGTCTTACAATGAAAGCAACCCTCTTTGTAGGTGTGAAGCACACCAAAAATGAACTGATTTTAGTGGGAGCTCAGTCAGTCTAAAAATCCCACATTTAAATATGACTTTCAGGAAGCACATTTTAATGCTTTGCCATTAGTCTGTTGCCTGTTGTGTCTTGGATTTGAATGTAAAATCTGACTTTCTCCCCAGCTTGAAACTTACTTTCACCAGCAAAGGGAAATTATCCAACTTTCTTAGATTTTTCAAAGACTTTCAGATAAACCAAGCTCACCAAAATTAAATTAATGGGAACTACTCATAAAAATGTAAGATAAAATAGAAGATAATAACTCTTGGCCTTTTTATGCTCATTACAGAAAGTGGGGCTAAAAAAATACACCCTCATAGGAGTGTGACAAGAAGGGCTGGTCAGAAATTTTCTGTAAAATGGTTTCTTTCAATAGGCATCATGGGAAAGTTACTAGACTTTGCATATCTCCATCTTTGGGAAGAATACATTCAGCAGGAATCAAAGGAGTTGTCATGAGACTGCAGTGGCATTTCAAGTTGTTGGGGGCTTTTTGTTTGTTTGTTTGTTTTATAATAAATACAAAGCTATCTTGAAAAAAAACTGCTTTTTGATGATTAGTGGCGTATAAGAAGCTAAAAAGCAGATCTGTAAAGGAGATAGACCTGTGACTCACCCCACAAAATCCTTTTCCCTTGAGCATTAGTTTTCAGAGAAGAAGTTCAAGATTCTGCTCAGGCTGGAATACCAGTACCAAGGTATCTCCATATCAGGTGGGTGTTTAAGCTTCCCATGTAGTCAAGGAACTTGACTATTTATGGAAGGATATAAATCAATAAACATTAACATGCAACATCTTTTTAGATACTACAGCCCATTGCAGCTTTAAAAAGTTACTGTTCTCCTGTAAGCCCTCTGCATTATGTGCTCACCTGACACAAATATCTTGTTACCATAAGACATCTGAAATGCCACCACACACACATTCTTACTTAGATTCATGGTGTAGCCAGAAAATAGTGTAGCTCAACATAAAGGAGATACCTTCTTTTCATGTACTAAGTCATACTCCAGACATCTCTGACTGTATTGGATAAAGCCCCAGGGCTCAATTCAGTTGCCTAAAAATTGGCATCTAGTACCAATGCACAAAGATGCACAAAGGTAACCTGCCTGGCCTCAAAACACCTAGAAGCAAAATGAACTTAATAAGTTCTATATCATGTCTACCAATTCTGTGCTGATGTCTTAGGTGCTATAGGGCATCTCAAATCAAAGACTCTTACATATAGTAAGCAAACTTAGGTCTCCGTTGATTGTAATGGTAGTTTAGGCACTGTTCATGGATATAGCTACAAGTTAACACCTTCGCTTACATACCTTAACATCAGACTTTGTCCCATTCTGTTGTTTTCGACAGTCTTTTCAAATATTCAGCATTTGAGAACTTTAAAGTTTTATGCTCTCCCTCTTAACTATATGGATTTTTTTTTTTTTTTTTTTCTGAGCCAATCTCTGTAAGTTTTCACTGTAATATTCCCACTTTGCTTTTCAGGGTATATCGAGCTATTATACGAACACAGTATTATTTCTTTTGCTCAAGAGTGGAAATGTTCAAAGATAAGCAGGCCAGGAGAATTCATTTCTATTCAATCCTCTGTTAAACTTACTATTCCTGTGTACTGGAAATGAATGATTGTGGATATTGTCATCTGTTAAAATAGATAAACTGCTTTCTTTTGCACACAAGATCATAAATATTTCATTTATCTCTCAGTATAGTCAGTTCCACAAATAAGACCCAGAAGATCATATAGACAATGTAAAAATCATGCGATATTATAACTAGTAACAATACTTTCGGACTTTATTTTTCTTGCTTTCTGATAATATTAGCTCCATCATATTTTCATTTCTCTGGACTTGTGAAGGATAGAAATGAAGATAAAATGCAACACAAAATCTTGAAAACACCTGAATTCTAAATATTGGACTTGAAAGAGCTTAAAATAATCTTATCTGAGTGCTATGGCTGATATTTTTTTGCAAGTATTGAAGACATGAGACAATTATGATGTTTTCTTTTTTTCTTGGTAGGTCAGATATTTCTCAAAAACAAATAAACAAACAAAAAGTTTAAAATTAAAGCCTGATATTTTTACCTCTTTCGGAAGTTAAATTGAAAAGATCCAGATATGACTAAGTCCAAACTTCAAGAGTCCGTACTTCAAGAGTCATGTGATATCATTAATTGATGTCCGCAAAATAGTCCTTGTAAATATTTAATTATCATTTTCCTCTCATAACCAACTGGGGATAAACAAAATTTCCTGCTTTAGAAAGTGCCGGGAGACTGATGGATAAACATTCTAAAAGCGAGTTATTTGTTAATTGCCTTTGGGAGACCTTTCATAAAAGACTGGGCCATTCCCAATCTGAAATGGAGAGAGATTTCCACACAGCTCTCATTTTAGTTAGGACTCCCATAAGTTTAATGTCTTTCTTGGGATACTGGTTGCCTAGAAAACAAGGTTCCCATGTCCAGCAGAGGTAGAAAGATCACCCTGAAAGATATCTTGGAGTCTTTCCCATGTTTGTTTCGATAAGTCCAGTATCCTGGCAATTGTCCCTGTCTTTTATAACCTCTTTTCCCTGGACCACTATTTTTTCACTGTTTTCTAAAACAGCAGGAAAGACTGAGAAGCCAAAATGCAGAGGTGAGGAATTCTCACTGAACTGTAATGTTCCCATTTCTAACCTACACATTGCTCTCTGCATTAGATCAGGGTTTACAGACATGGTGCCTCAGACACCCAGAGAGTTACTACAGGGACAAGATCTTACTTATCATGGGATTAAATAGCTATTGTTTTCTAAGAACCACTGTAATGTGATTTTTCTCCCTTATCCAAACCAATATAAAGTAAAGATTTCTGAAAAAAATATCTTCAGACTCAAAAATCAGCTTCTTATCCTTTCCTTGTCTTCTTCTTCCCTGAGCAGAATTGGAATGTCTGAAATTATTTTAAAAACTGCAATGACTTTTCATCCTTTGCAATAATTTTCCACTTACATTTCTACATGAAAGCTAAAAATCTGGAAGGTTTTTGTTTGTTTGTTTCTTCTGTTTCTGTTCTTTTTCCACCTAGGACCAATCAAAATGATTCATTATAACAATGAAAAAGATTTGGTTGCCCATACTACGGTGTCTAGTACCACCTGAGATGCCCTGGGCCTTCTGTGAACAACTTATACAGTATACATAGCACTTAGGCAGACAGAGCTGGAGTCAATTGCCTAAAAAGTGGTCTCCGGTGCCATTTCCCATATCCTAAGGTAGCTGAAATGCTTGCAGAGCTGTTATCTGACACAGGAACTGTGGAAAACATGTATGCTTCTGGACGTGCAGGTGGAAGCCAGGCTGGATGCCCAAAAGCATCTCAAGTGAATATAGATACCTATGTGTGCACTGAAATGCTCCTTTGAACTTAGATGAGACTAACTTCTTATAAGGCTGCCTTGCTACTCCACTGACACATCATTTCAGTAACTCTTAAGTGAGGAGCACCACTGAAATTCAGCTGCTTTGCAGTGCAGAAAAACAAGAACAAATTCAGTGTTATCTTGAGAAAACACCTTATCTGGACAAAAGATGCAATAAGGTAAATCTGTACTAGGAAATTCAATACCGCCAGCACAAGAGTGTTGGAACTTGGTTATTTTTACTATTAATTTGTTAGGAAAGTCAGTGGATTTAGCTTGACTGAACTAGTTCTATGTGAAACATTTCCTGGGCATTGTTTGGGCATTAGCAATGGCTATTCCCAAAGGGCAGTTTGGATTCCACATGTTGGATCCTCAGAGGGCTTAGCAGCATGGACATGACCAAACTGTGCCAATTACGCTTGTATTGCTTAATTTCCTAGTACATATGCATCCATACATACCTCTACATAGAATAATCAGAGCTTGTTGTTTAAGAGTCTGATCTAGGAGAGTGAATAAGCCACACAGAACTGGTTTCATATGCCTGAGAAAATGGGGAACCAAGCCTTCTGGGACAGGAAAAGTAGCAATGCTGGAGAGCCTAGGGCATGGATCCTCACCTGGCCTTTCTGAAGTCAACAATACTGTCAATCTGCATCAGCTGTTGATCTGTCCCACAGTGTTTCAGAAGTGATACTCCTACCAAAAGCAACCTCTGAAGCTGTATGTAGTCTGCTCTTCTGCTCTACTCTTTCTGTTTCTCCCACAGGTAATAAATAGTTTAGGGACCAAATCTCAAATGTCACTATCGCAAAATCAGTGTGCTGTAAGCTCTTCGACGTATGTGAGTGCATATATATTTATGTGTGTGTGTGTATTTCTTTTTCTGTCTCCTTCCCATTTGTAGTTTGATCACTCATGGTTTTGGAACTCCTGCAATATGTGCTGCTCTAAGCACTTTCCAAACTGTTCTCAGTGAAATGCTGAACTACTTGGAAAAGCACACATCGCACAAAAACGGAGGAGCGGCGGAATCTGGCCAAGGACACGCCAACTCGGAGAAAGCCCCCCTGCGGAAAACTTCAGAGGCTGCTGTGAAAGAGGGCAAAACAGAAAAGACAGACTAGCTACATCAAACAGAATCTATTTCAAGAGAGTCTTGCTGCTGATATTTTTTTTAAATATATATATAATTGAGGGCAATTTATCTCCACTGGACCAAATCCAAAAAAGGGGGGAAAAAAGGAAAAAAAAAGAAAAAAGAAAAAAAAAGAAAAGAAAAAAGAGAAAGATTAAAACAGAGAGAGAGAGCATGAGAGACAAAAGTATTCAATCCTAAGAACAGCAGTGTACAGTAATTGTGTGATGAAATTGTCACTTTTTTTAAATTTATGTTGCTCTAAACTACTTTTTGTGCACGTAGTATTTGATTGTTCTGAATGATACACTAGCACTGTTTTTTATAAGCACTTCTGGACTTGGCTGAGGTGGCACATGAAATTTGTCACAGGCTAACTTGAAGCACTTTCTTCTCTGGCAGGACAGTTAGGGCCAGCGCGTCGGTTGTGGGACATGCAGTTCCAGCATACTGGCTTTGCTCACATGCTGGATAGATTGAAAGAAGGGCTTCCTCTGATCCATCAGAAATGCCTGATCCAGTCACCATTGGGAAAACAGTATGGAAACCTGGCAAGAGAGGAATCCGTGGGTCATGGGACAAATGAACAGTTTGGTGTTGGGGGTTGCGTATCCCTACATGGGAATGTACAATAAAGCTGACTGGAATGAGGCCAGAACCTGTTAGGAATCTGTCCTGGCCATTCACGCAGCTGAGGTGTCTCTTGTGAGAAGCGCATGGCAGACTAAATGAAAAACAAAACCCTTGATAGTTTAACTAAGAGCCCTGATCCCTCTGTGAACTTCAGATTAAATGACAGCATGGGCTTCTGTCCTCTATCTTCTCAAGTCCTGGTCACACAGCACTGCAGTCTGCCATACCTGGGTCTCTATTCAACAGGATCAATGCAGGCAATCGGAGTCATCTTTTGTGTTGCCTTGATTTTATGATGCTTTCTTTTCTTCAACAGCTTGTTTCTGCAGCTTTATTGTCTTTAGAAATCCAATTGAGGTGCAGAGGTCTAACAGAATCCACTCACAGAAAAATAAAATAAAATAAAATAAAATAAAATAAAATAAAATAAAATAAAATAAAATAAATAAAATAAAACCTGAATAACATATAAGAGAGTTTGGCATGGTCTACAGCTGCTAAGTGGTTAATAACCTTGCTAACATACTTTTGAAATATTACTTCCCCACCCAGCGCACATCCTCACAAAGAAATTTGAGGTCAAGCCTCTTTGAGTCAAGAGGCTTTTCCCGGCCACATTCTGACTTCTTCAATGAGACTTTCATTTGATTCCTTCTCTTGTTTCTCTGATATCTTTTTATTGAGAAAGTTAGGAAGGATTGATATTGTAGGGTGGCCATATAAACTCTTATGTTGGCCATACAAACTCTTTAAAATCAACAGAATCAGACTCTTTTTTTCTTCCAAAAGGCAATTCATCTCTTTCTACAATAAGAAAAAAAAAAAAAAAAGTTGTCCACGTGTAAGTGTTTAGAGCCATTTGGGATGTTTTAGGGTATCTAAGACAGCCACAGAGTTTTGACAGATATGACAAGAAACCTTTAGGATATCTGGACTCTCCTGGAAGCAGAGCTGGAGGACCCCGGAAGACAGCACTAGAGATGTATTGGTGGCAACCTGACCTGCACACCAAGTGCCTAGGATGGGTAGAAATGGTCTTCTGGAAGTGCCTGTCTTTCTCCACAGATACTAGCTGGAATTCAATGGTGTCATTTTGTATCACACATGACTACAGCTGGACTAGTCACCTTCTTCTCGCTATAATCAGTGGAGAGAAAAAGGTACTTACTGTGTACAGTTCACCTGAACTCAAAGTAACAATGAATCGTGCCCTGGAAGTGTGTCTTTTTCTCAATTAGATATAAAGAAAGTCGAGGTTAAAAGTGCTAATACACATTGTAGTTTTCTAGAGCTAGTTAAGATACTTTACATCTTGCATGACCTGTGTTAGATTTATCAACCTAGGGGCTATAAAAACTGTCCAAGGACATTTACAGGTATGATGTAGGGAGCCAAACAATTAACTAGATAAGCCTCAACTTTCAAATGTATGGAAGGAAGCAGAACACTTATGGCATGGTACTGTTACTCTTGAGATCAGTAAAGACATTGCCATCAAGGTAAGAAAACATGTTAAAATTAACTGAGTCCCTATTTGCTTGTATAAGGAAATCTGGAAAAAAAAAAAAAAAAAAGAAAAGAAAAAGAAAAAATAAAAGAAAGAAAACAAAAGAAAAGAAAAAGAAAAACAGAAATCCTATGATTTAGCCTGGATTTGTCCTTGCTTACAGTAGGTACACAACTTCGGTACCTACTTTAGTGCTATCAGTCTAGCCTCCCTCCATGCAGTGAGGGAAATAGATGCATCTCCATGGGATTCCAACTCCTTAACTCACTAAGATCAGCTAAGTGCCTAACAGAACGTAAACTTTGCTGAGTGAATTTTTCATTCTGGCGCCTCTGCAAAAAGTGCTAAAATCAAATGAATTGATCAGTGATGTCTTCAACAGAAACATTGTGGAACTATTCTAGAACATGAAATATTTGGGTGTGGAAGTAGGTAAACACTCATTAAAAGTGAAAAAGAAACTCATTCTTCTTTTTCTATCACCCAAACTGAGGGGGAGAAAGAGAGCAGGGGGGGAATCTAAATGTTTGACTATCAGATACACTGATTTGTCACATGAAAATGTACTGTAAATCAATTTAATTGTGGTCCTCTGCTTCAAGATGTTAATAAATTTAAATTATATTTTGATGGAGGAAAAGAAAAAGAGAAGAAAAAACTTTTTAAAATAGTTTTCAAGTTTTCACTAAAATATCAATCTTCTGGAGATGGAGGAATGACTGGCTGCGTAGATTATTCTGTGAAACTGTTGAGAAAGCAGTGTTTTATTACAATCATATTGAACTGTCCGATATAGGAAATAATATGTATACAGCATTTTTTGAAATATTCACCTATGCGGGATATGGTCCAAGGTCCCAACAATAATTTATTTAAAGAGTTGCGTTTTTGTTATTACATAATCACTATGAGCCTCTGCTTTGCAGGCACCAAATTATTTTTTACGTTGATTATCCTTTCATCTGTTAATATGAATGAATCTGAGTACTCTTGAAGACCCAGAACATCCAGTTTTAGCCTTAATGACCTCTACAGATTTTTGGGAAGGTTTTAGTACAGATCTAGTTCAAACTGATTGAACTCCCAGAGAATGTTACCATTAAGAACCTATCTGCATTTACATCCTTATCTTTCCTATTTTTCCTTTAGTATCTTAGCATATTTTAAAATCAAATTTCTTTCCAAAAGGTAGCTGCAAGGTTTGTTGACATTCACAGGTTTTCAGTTATTTTTACCTGTACTTAATTTTACTGACAAAAAAAAAAAAAAAAAAATCTTTATTACATTTTCTGCTGAATTAGCTATCAGAGCAGTTTGATGTCAAAAGCCCTTGGTTTTCAAAATTGGAATTTTCAGTGTGGTGGTTTTAATTGATGAATTCACTGATGCTCCTGTTAAAATAGCATAAATTCTCATCCACTTTCCACACATACAAGCACAACATTCCCATGTGTTTTTTGTTTGTTTGTTTGTTTTGGTGTTTTGTTGTTGCTTTTCCATTTCTAAATCCTTGTGTCTGTGTAAATGTTCCCATCTCAAAACACATCCATGACTTAGATCAGCCTGAAGGAAGAGCATGGTTTGAAGTTACTGGGTATTCACTGGTAGCAAATTCAAGTACATTTGTACCTTTTTGACTTTGAAATAAATCTCATCTGACAAAAGAAGTTCTCCCTTTGAGAGGTCATGGAATTATTTATTTCACTTATAGTCAAAAACATGTAAGTACAGATAAGTGACCAAACCTCCATGGCCAAAGCAATGAATCATTACAATTTTTGAAACTTCGAAATTCTTAGATTCATAGCTCAAGTGTTGGCTGAATATTTGGATCTTGTTGTACTTCAGGCCATTTCCCAGCTTTGTATACACTGCACTTTTCCCACCTTGAATATCAAAACACATTAAGTAGTACAGCTGACTCACAAAGACCAGCCATTGCTACTTGGGTTTATTAGCAACTTAATCATGAAGTAAACACACTGACTAACCACATGCCTTTCTTTATAGAGCAAGGTGTTACTCATTGTGAGTAAGACGAGCACAAACAGCTCATGCGTTGGCTATGTTTAGAAGGTAAGTCTCTGGCATAGCTAGGAATGATGTTCTTACCTCCAACTTCTGCCCTAAGATCTGGATTTCTGTTCACAAAGACCTCCATTAGTGTTACTAAACAGCAGAGATGTGTAGCAAAGGGAGAGTTTTATGCAGATGATGAGAACTGATACAGCATTCATGTGGTCGGTAAAGGGGAGTAAACCACAGACAAGCAGCAACCTACAACCGAAGACTGTCAAGAGTTCTGTCCTTCACGTCTCCATCCCAACTCCCAATTCTTTCCAGGTGTCATTCTGTTGCCTTGGAGAACTGGCACAAGGAGTGAATTTGGACCTTTCATTTACCTTTTTTTTTTTTCCTTTAAGAGAAACTACAACATTCATTGGGAAAAGACTTCAGCTCTCCAAATCAACGAGGAATCTGCTCTTTGAAACTTCTCTTTAACTTTTCCTAAAAACAACAACAAAATATCTGCTACTAAGCAGGCACAATGTGTAGTCCTTCCAAATCCTGGGCCTCTGTGTAAATATTTCCCCAGCTCATCTCTTCCTTTGAACATGACTCAGTGGCACAACTGCTGCTCACAATTTTGCAGCAAGGCTCAAGAGGGGCTGCTTTAGTGTCCTATGAGCCAATTTCTCTAACTGCCTTTTTTTGTTTGTTTGTTTGTTTTTTTCCTAATACCAACAAGCAATTTTGGTCTTAGATAGCTTAGGTATCCAAAAGGGCTGCTGATGAGTTCCAAGGTCATTTGACTTTCTTTTAGCTTTTGGAGAGATAACACTGATGCTCTCATCTTTATTTTTATGGACAAGAAAAAAACAGCAGTAATAGAAGACAAAAGCCTGCAACACAAGGAAAAGTCAACAAACATACTTATACAGGAACTATAATTATAAAAATATCATCTGCCTCTGCCCTCATTACAGATCCAACAGGACTTTAAATAAAGCTGTGTGGGGAGTTGGGGAGAGAGAAGGATAATGTCAATTTCCATTGCCAGGTGAAGGTCATTTGGAGAGGTCAGATCTTTTTTTTTAATTCACATTCTTTTTTTTCCTTTATACAATTCTATTCTGTACAGCAGCTGTTGTGATTGTATTTAAATGTGAGTGCGCACTTGGTCACCAACTATGTCCTATTTATTGGTTTGGGGATTTGTTTTTTTGTTTTGTTTTCTTTTTTTTTTCCCACTCAATTTAACTTAGTTTATAATTCAGTGGTGAAAAACATAATCTTTTATATTTCTATTTCATATACAAACTACCTGTTTTACATGAGTCTATGAAGATAATGACCACATTTGAACAAACATTTCACGGCAATAAAATCTATGTTGATTTAACCCTTATTTGTCTGTGCTTGAAAATAATTTCCATCTCTGGATAAAAATGGACAATCAAGCTGTCTAGGAACTGCCTCTATAACATTACAAGACCTAGCACTTTATATCCGATACATAAGACATACACAGCAGAAGAACACCAATAATATTATTCCCATATTACAATGAAGAAATCAGTTTATATAGAGATTAAAATTATACAGAGATTATCTCATGTGATTGTGGTTATCTTAATTATTTACCTCATCTAGAATCCATTAACCAGATTTCATTCTTGCTATATCAAGAGAAAGATATAATGCAAGGCAATTTGTCCTGTCCCAAAACAGGAATCTAAGCTAGAGGTGATGATTTACATCAGAGTGGTCTTTCTCAATTGACTGCAGTGGAAAAGTGTCAGGAATCCTAATCCTTCTCCACTGACATTGGACTCAATCTAGAGGACTAGCTAACCTTGGATACCTAATATTCAGATGACCAAACTAAACGAAGATGAATGCTCTCAGAAGTGCCTTCTCCATGATTGCACAGAAAGGTTGTAACAATGCTTGCAATTAGATCCACATCTCCACAGTCTCAAATTAATTCTTTAGCCTTCTCCCTGGAAACTTACAGGGGTTCAATTCCAAGTCCTGCTTCAGCCAACAGTCTGGATTAATTGCCAGCACTCCCACTTTAGATTTTGGTCCCAGCGCTGTGGTACAAGGTTTGACTCTTAGGCAGAAAAAATGTGAGTGAAAAAATATGCCTTTAGCTGCAATTACCATCCTTCTGCAAATTTGATTTGAAGTAACTCTAGTTTAGAAGTTTAATCAAACTTTCCAAAACAAATGGATCTGAAAAGTTTTGCTGAAAAAAAAGAAAAATCAAAAAGTTTTTTTTTTAAGCAGTTTCCCAGACATATTGTTTCAAAACCGTTTGGGAACCTGATGATAACCCTTCTTTCTGTGTTCTTTCAGTTCTTGCAGAAATGACTTTATCAGTAATTCTAGACAAAGACACACCAAGGGCAAAGCCGCAATGGCAGAAACTTCAGAAGGATTTCAGGTGAAAAATAAAGTGGTTTGGAAGGTAGATCCTTCCATGTTTGAACTTGGTTTATCTGACCCCCACCTCTGTTCCCTATCAAATGAACTTTCACTAATTAATATTACTCCTTAATCTTCTGGGAAATACAATTTCCCTGGTGCTATACTGAATTCCTCTGATCATTTCTTCATGCGCTCTTGTCCAAAGTCAGAGGAAATATAACTGTGACAAGTTCATCAGTATTTTAAATACAATCACATGAGAGGTTGGCTCTGCCATCTCTCTCCACTTTGGTGTGTAAATTTTCCCACTCACTCCATTAAAAGAAAAAGAAGAAAAACCCACTGAGATTTGCAGAAGTGCAGTGCCAAAATACATGTCAATGTGCAAAAGTAGCCTCTAATTTGTAGACACTGCAACATACAAGAAGATGAAAAGCAAAAAATAGCAAGAAAAAAAAAATCCACCTCTACCACATTTTATACATAAACTGCATGTGGAGAGCTTGTACAAATTTGCATTCTAAGTAAGTGAGGAGGCAAAATAAGGGACAAAATCTGTAAAATGCTGAGTACACTGAACTCCCAGAATTAGAAGAATTGATGAAGCATGTATGGTAATATTTGCATGTGTTCAAAAACAGAACTCCTACTTATGTTAGCGAGGCTGGGTGTTCATAGAATCATAAAATCATAAAAACATTTAGGTTGGAAAAGACCTCTGAGATCATCCAGTCCAACCGTTAACCTAGCACTGCCAAGTCCACATTAAACCATGTCCCTAAGCACCACATCTACATGTCTTTTGAAGACATGGTCATCCACCATGGATGGATACCATCCAAAATACCATCCATCCCTCCAGGGATGGTGACCCAACCACTTCCCCGGGCAGCCTGTTCCAATGCTTCACAGCTCTTTCTGTGAACAAATTTTTCCTAATATCAAACCTAAACCTCCCCTGGCGTAACTCGAGGCCATTTCCTCTTGTCTCATTGCTTGTTGCTTGGGAGAAGAGACCGACCCCCACCTTGCCACAGCCTCCTTTAAGATAATTATATAAAGCGATAAGGTCTCCCCTGAGCCTCCTTTTCTCCAGGCTAAACAACCCCAGCTCCCGCAGCTGCTCCTCATAAGACTTGTTCTCCAGACCCCTCACCAGCTTCTTTGTCGTTCTTTGGACACACTCCAGCACCTCGATGTCCTTCTTGTAGTGAGGGGCCCAAAACTGAACACAGTATTCAAGGTGTGGCCTCACCAGAGCCGAGTACAGGCGGACAATCACTTCCCTAGTCCTGCTGGCCACACTCTTTCTGATACAAGCCAGGATGCTGTTGGCCTTCTTGGCCACCTGAGCACACTGCTGGCTCATATTTAGGCATCTATTGACCCATACCCCCAGGTTGCTGTCTGCCAGGCAGCTTTCCAGTCACTCTTCCCCCAGCCTGTAATGTTGGATGGGGTTGTTGTGCTCCAAGTGCAGGACCCTTAGCACTTAGCCTTGTTGAACTTCATACAGTTGGCCTCAGCCCATTGATCCAGCCTATCCAGATCCCTCTGTAGAGCCTTCCTACCCTTGAGCAGATCAACACTCCCACCCAACTTGGTGTCTGCAAACTTACTGAGGGTGCACTCAATCCCCTCATCCAGATCATTGATAAAGAAGTTAAAGAGAACTGGCCCCAGTACTGAGCCCTGGGGGGCACCACTAGTGACCGGCCTCCAGCTGGATTTAACTCCACTCACCACAACTCTTTGGGCCCAGCCACCCAGCCAGTTTTTAACCCAGTGAAGTATACGCCCATCTAAGCCATGAGCAGCCAATTTTCCGGGAGAATGCTGTGGGAAACAGTATTAAAAGCCTTACTGAAGTCTAGGTAGATCACATCCACAGCTCTTCCCCCCTCATCCACTAAGTGGGTCACCTTGTCATAGAAGGAGATCAGGTTATCAAGAAGGACCTGCCCTTCATAAACCCATGCTGACTGGGCCTGATAGCTTATATCTTGCCGAAAAATACAGTTTTGTTTCCAGGTAAGCACTAGAAGACAAAGTTAACAAAATGTCTAACCTCTTAACTGCTATTTAGGTTAATTTTCCTGTTGAAAAGTCATGACAAGAAATCAACGAGAACTTCAAACCTTAATGGAAATTGTTGTTCTTGTGGGCAAAGGTTTATAGTGTTGTTGTTGTTGTTGTTTGTTTCTTTTACTGGAAATATATTTGAATTAGTGATGTATAAATGCAGCTTCTGAAGTAACTCAAAACACTCTACTTTTAGAGAAAGCATTACTAGGATTACACTGAAGTGTGGGACAGAGTTCTGCTCGTTCAGAATCTCTCATGCTAGGCAGACCTACACAAAGGCAATCAAGATAATATCTTCTGTCATTTTATACTAACAGACACACTGAGGGCATGATTCAATCACCCACATATAAGCATCTAATAACATCTTAGACAGCCTTGTCTATCCTGCTTGCCTTCCCACTGCTTCTCCAGGATTGAGGTGTCTCACAGTTCCTTTACTATATCTGTCAATCACTTGTGTGTATCTTGGATACCCAAGGATGCCTGAGATAGTACTAAATATCATCTTTTTATGTATGTACAGTCTACATATACAGTCTACACATAAAGTACCATTTTGGTTCAGTTGCCAACAGATAGGCAACAGCTGCCATTTCAGCAGCCCAGGAGTACTATGCTTGGTGTCCAGCTGCCACTTCTGGAGATCATGGGCTTCCCACAGGTCCTGTGGATCTATCTTAGCAATGTATACAGAATCATAGAATCACTTAGGTTGGAAAAGACCCAAGATATAAATGTCTGATGGGGTGGGGAACAAGACAGAACCAGACTCTGTTCATTGGTGTCTAGAGACAGGAAAAGAGGTGATGAGCAAAAACTGAAAAAGAGGAAATTCCATTAAAAAAGAAGAAAAACTTTTTGTCTGTTGATTTATTTGAACTCTGGACAAGGTTTCCCAGAGAAGTTGTGGAAATGCTTCAAGGTTCTCAGAAGCTGACTGGATATGGCCCTGAGCAACATGCTTAAGATGACCCTGCTCTGAGCAGGGTGGGTGAACTAAGTGGTCTTGAGATACCTCTTCCAACCTTAGCCATTCTGTGATTCTGTGATCCTTTGGGCTAAATTCAATTGCTCCCACACAGGATCTATCAGGTTTTGAAATAAATGATCATGCCTACTCTGCATGCACTTTTCCAGACAGGACAAATGTCATATTTTCCAGCCCTACTCAAATTCCTTAGATACTCTTGTCCATAAACGCATGAAACTGTGAAAAGAGCAGCTGCCTGGCATCAGTTTTAGTTATGCTTCAGTACCTGTGCCAACACAAGCCAAAGTACTGGTGGCACATACACAAGCAGTTTCAACACCCTGTGAAACTCAGCTTCTGCATCTGAAGTCTTGGACTGGACTTGAAAGTGCAAGAAGATGAGTCCCATTACTGTTCCCACCCAAAGCCATCCAATTTTCACACGATTTTGTTAATACATATTTAATACAAATAGCAGTGAACCACCCTGGGCCATCATTACGGCCAGTTAAATTAAGGAGTTATCAAAGCATTGAGCCTTTGCCAATTAATATAAAGTGTGAAGCTAGTAATAAAACTGCACAGAAAATTAGGAATGGTCAGTAGAGAGCACATTAGTGAAATTGGATGCTCTGTGAATAAACTTCTGGAAGCATGCCAAGATATTATCTCGTTGTTGCCACAGCATTATTCTACCCATCTTTAATCTGCCTTTCACTGATCCCCTTAATGAAACCACAGTTTTGCACAGGTCTCTAATTTTAAATATTAGGAAGTCATGCATCTATTTAGATTGGTTGCTTAAAGTGTTTCCATTGACTGAGGAGGCAGTCTAGGTTGAATAAATGTCTAACTTTTAGGTAGAAAAATAAAAGTATTAATTTTACCTTCAGTTAAAAATAAATGAGAGAAACTTTTACTCATTATTGGTTCATTTCAGAACTGAATTAATGTGCTTGAAGAGAGTGCAGTAATCTTTTCCGTACTCCATCCAGTCCTCCAGTTGTACAGGTTCAATTTATCCAACAGATTGGATGATTATTTGGATTGGAGTTAGTTAGCTGGTGTTACAGCTTTGGCTCCAGGTCCTTGACTGTTATTAACTTACTTGGGTAGACTCAAGATCACTGTCTGGAGAAAAATAAAAATAATCAGATTGCTTCAATAAATGGCCATTACATGTACACATGCAGAAATCTGCAAATGAATAACCCTCATGACAGCTAGCAAGTCCATAGCAAAACTGCACCAGTGGTAAGCCAAGTAATCCCAAAAGAAGTTCCATTTTATTTTATTTTATTTCCCTTTATACTGCTAAACAGTGCCTGGACTGTTATGTGGTCCTGAGGCCAACTTTCACGTTTTGGCCATACATGTACAATTAAACTTTCAAAGATTTCAAAATACAATATCTGTATTCAAACCAGTAGCTGCAAACCAAACAGGGAATAGTCCCTAGCCTATGTTGAAAACTTGCTTTTGTGGAATAACCAAGGAATAGATGGATCCTGCATCATTTGGTGTCTTCACAGCAACACTGGATGCCTTGCTGCCAGACAAACAAGCAGTAGGACTCATGATCTAGAAACTTTCAGCTGTTTCAAGCAGCAGGAAAAGGCATTTGGGACAGTGAGTTTTTCAGTCCATTTCAGTCTGTTTTTATTGGTACATGTATTTGCAGCTCTGTGCACTTTCTTTATTAATTGCTTGCCAAAACTTTAGCTGGATTCTATTTAATACTCATTCAGTTAGGATGGTAGGGGATGGATTTTGACTATCCAATCTCAACTGCTATTAATATTTCAAATTTCATGAGTAGCTTCTTGCCAACTGTTTCCTCCTTTAGAGGAGTTGATTATGTTTCATTACATAAAATGTTGATATCAGTCACCTCTGACACATAGATCATCTCAAACGTTGTGCAAACTGCAGTAACAATAGCCTGTCCCTGAGGAAGATCATTAAAAACTTTCTGTAAAATTCAGATAAAAATAGTATCTGCACATAGTTTAAATCAGACACGTGCCACTGCAACTATCAGCAAAGGTCATACAGTAAGAGGGAATGGTATGAGGCCAAAGCCAGAAGAAACCCCTGAGCTACATATATCTCATTATTTTATATACAAAGTATAATATAATGTATAATTTAATATATATTATAATGTTAGAAGGAGTGTTCCAGAATTACGAAATGGACCTCTTGTAGGTCATATGTCATAACTTTCAGTCCCATACTTCAGGGCTTCTTGCCAGGACTCGAGGAAATCTCAGTGAGGTGGACATACCCAAGCTGCAAAGCGTTCATGTGAAGGTCTGCATCTACCGTACCTACTGACCATCCCCAAGGTAAAGGTAGACGAATCCCAGCTCATAAACAAACTAAACATATATATTATTCAAGAGATGATGATGATTGTCAAGCAAGCTGATCTATTTATCAAATTAATATTTAATAATAAGGACTAGAATAATATAAAAAGAATACTATGGACAGTGTGTTTGTATTCTGTATTGAGAAACCATAAAGATTTCTTCTAATTTTTAATTGCACTCTAATAATTCTCAGGGTGAAAAACAAAATTCTAATTCACGGAATAATGTTTAAAGATAATTATATAAATTAAGTCTATTATTTACAATGGAGAGCAATGTACTTACTTTTATCTCCTCTAAATGCCAGCTCAAACAGAACTTCCTCATTTCTTGCTTTCACCAAGTTACAGAATACCCCAAAAGACAGAGTATATCACATTGCTTCCTTGACTTCTAGTGTTCAGTGCCTTGGCTTTATCTTAATTACTGTGTCCGGACTTTACTTGAGTCAATAAAAAAATACACATGGACTTTGGTAGGACCAGGGTTAATTCCAGTCAGCTCTATTTATTAGCAATATTTTTTCCCTTTATTCTATAGGGCTTCTTCTTCTACTGCTCAAGAATGTGAACTTTGCAGAACAAGAACACTGAAAACTGAAAATTAAACAAGAACATGGAATGGACCAGACACTGACAGCCTTTGGGACAAAATTTAAACAGCTTCCCAGAAGATCAAAAGAAACACAAACAGCTTCCTATAGACCTTCCCAAACTTGTTAATGGAGAGCATAACTGCATGTATTTTTTGCTCACATTTGGCATAATTTTCTGTTTGCACAGGAATGTGTTCTGACTGTTTTAGAATGACTCCATTAGGAGACGAAAGCAAATGGTTAAACAGAGAGCCAATACCATCTGGGGACTGTATTCTGCCCCTGAGGCAGACTGGCACATGATGAGTTTTTCACTTCAAAAGAGGTGGTTGCATCTGGACTGTACAATAGGAAAGGTCTCTAACTTGTGCTAACCCCTTTTCCCCCATGTTTAGGTGACTGCTACTTGACCTACACCAAAACTTTCCCAGTTCTAGCCATAATGGACTATGGATAATCAGTAGAGATCACAGGGCAGTGCTCAGACTGTTTACTGTTTTACTATTCCTTCATGACTCCCCCCTCAAAAGGGACAACAACAAAGCCGAGTTCTCTTCAATGTTTGGAAACCCAAGTGACCCTTCCCACATCTCTCTTTTCCAACCAGAATCATGTTATACAACCACATTGCATGTCCACTGCATGGCTGAGCATCATTCAGCCTGCTCCTAGGAGGAATACCAAGTTTCACATGAGTGGATATGTAATTACTAATCTACAAATTCCAATTTGTATCACTTGCCTATTTTTGATCTGATCCATGTTATCTGCATAGAGCATCCATGAGGTCTTCTGTTATGTATTTCAGTTTCTGTTCTGCAGAAAATACATAAGATCGGTATAAGCAGATGTGATTTCATACTCATTTTGTGGGGACTTGGTGGCAAAAGGAGTGGAAACATTTCACATTCTCTTTCAAGTAATTCTCCTTTTTTCTTTTACAAATATCTAATATCTATTTGTTTGCAATGGTCCATTTGAAACCATGGAAAGCCACTTTTTTCATTTGACTTTGAGGTTTACAAATTTTCAAGAATAATAAAAAAAAAAATGCCCTATTTATTATGTAAGATTTTCATTTAAAAGTGAGTCCAAATTTTGCCTATGCATAAGTACATGGGTGAAGAGTATAATAGTGTGTAACAGACCAGTGTAAGAATATCAAACGCAACCATCAGGTTCAGTAACCTGTCTTTCACATTGACTATTACCGATGCTGTAGAAGAAGATAACAGAAGCACTATGAATAAGAACAAAGAAATAACTCCATCTGTGCTTGTTCAGTATCTTGAATATGACAATTTGAGGAGTTTTCAAATAAATAATCATCTCTGTGGAAAATAAAAATTTCTTTTTATAACTTGGTGAAGCACAGAGGCTAATTTGTTGCCAAAATTTTAAAAAGATAAACAGAAAAATCCACATAATTTGATGCTTAACAGTACAGTATCAGCTTTGTGCCCACTAATGTATTATCTGACTGAGGACTCAATTAATGAAAAATTAAAGGGGGATAATGTGATTAATACTAATCAATATGAGTTTACAGAAAATAGATGCTGTCAAATGAACTTGTTTTTCTTCCATTTAATGAGATTACAAATTTGATTGACTTCTAGAGTACATTTAACTTGCAACCACAGGGATGTTGGCTACAATTATAACAATTAGACAAAATACTGCATGCATTGAATGGGTCTAAAGCTATCTATTTGGACTTGAAAATGGATGATGAAGAGAGAATTTTGATTGAGCGTGTAAATTCCTAATTGAAGTTCAGGTTTTGGTTCCTACCCTGACACCAGTTTGCATTCTTATCAGTGAGATCATACAATATCACTGACGATAACATTTGTACATGACCAAAAGATTGTGGGAAAACTGATAAAGGGGAAAAATGTATTATGAAATGGATAAGTTGGATGACAACAAACAATGTATTAATAGAGTGAAAACGAACTTGTATGTCTGAGAAGAAAACATTTCTCTCTTCCCTGTGAGATGGTACACTCTGCCCTGGAAAGCACTGACTCTGAAAGGAAATTATTAGATACAGGCAACAATCCACAATGTACAAGCTTGAACTTGAGGGCAGAAAGGCAAGTGTGTCTTGTGACTAAATAAGTAAAAATATACAATGTAATTATTCATAAAGGCCATGTTACATCTGTCATAGATGTGAAGCAATGGCAGGTGAAATATTGTGCTCCTTTCTGATATTCCCTTTTTGAGAAAGTTATTGGTCAACTGAGTAAAGTCACGCAGCACCACTGATGTGGTGCCAAAGCACCAACCAAAGCCTTGCAAACAAGGACCTAGGGTTCCTGGTGGACACCAAGTTGAACATGAGACAAAAACGTGCCCCGGCCACAAAGAAGGATAATGGTACCATGGGCTGCATTAAGCAAAGTATTGCCAGCAGGTCGAGGGAGGTGATCCTGCCTCTCTACTCAGCACTGGTAAGACCACACCTGCGGTAGGGTGTCCAGTTCTGGGCTCCTCAGTACAAGAAGGACATGAACATACTACAGAGAGTCCAACTAAAGGCCTTGAAGATGATGAAGGAACTGGAGCACCTCTCCTGTGAGAAGAGGCTGAGAGAGTTGGGATTGTTCAGCTTGGAGAAGAGAAGGCTCAGGAGGGATCTTATCACTGTCTATAAACAGGAGGGAGGGTGGAAAGAAGATGGAGCCACGCTCTTTTCAGTTGTGCCCAGTGGTTGCCAGGACAGGAGGCAGTGAGCACAAACATGAACACAAGAAGTTCCTTCTGAACACCAGGAAATACTTCTTTACTGTGCTGGTGACGGAGCACTGGCACAGGTTGCCCAGAGATGTTGTGGAGTCTCCCTCCCTGGGGATCTTCAAAAGCCACCTGGACTTGATCTTAGGCACCCTGCTCTGGGGGGCCAGATGGGGTTGGGCCAGATGACCTCCAGAGGTCCTTTCCAAACAACCACACTATGACTCCATGACCCTGTGACAAGGGGTTTTGACACTACAGGGAACTTTGCTGAACTAGCTGCTGCAACATTGATTCCTTTTATTTATGTTAGCCAAGCATCTTCCTCATGTTCATGCCTCTAGGATGGGATCAGGTTCCTTTTAATTAATTGCATGATCAGAACTGATGATTAAAAGGGAACAAGGCAGGCCAGAATGGAGCTTCAGTGCAGAAGGAGATCTGGACCAAGGCCAGGAGCACCGGTGCCAGAAGGGGCTGGAACGATGTAGCTAGGGCTGAGAGAGGGAACCGTTCTCCCAAATTCCAGTGCCCTCTCCACCACCCTTGCTGAAGTCCCTTCTTTTATATCCCAAGTGTTTTAAAGGATATCCCTGTTTTATATTTTCGCTGAAGTCAGGCAGATTCATTATACACTTAGAAATAACCCTAGTTATCAGATATCTAGCAATTAGATTGCAACAAGGTTGGCCACTCAGGGAGCTGTGAAACAGGTCATGTGATTTCAACGTGATAAAATCCAGCCTAAGCCTCCTGAAACAAAAGTGGGCTGGCTGAAATTTTTAAATAACTATTTGGAGAAAAAATGACAACATTGAACTTCAGTAGTGAAGACCAACAGTGGCAAAACTGAACAGTGATTCTGTGAGCCTTAAGGAGCTCTGTAGTTACGTTTTTAGTAAGATATTCTGAAACTCCATAAACAAGTCTGATTATCACAGGACAGGAGCCTGAAAGTTTTTGCAGCATAGGTTCAGGCAGCCAAATCAAATCATTAGGAAATGTTCATTTCAAAATTGGGGGAAAAAAGGTTAGAAGTTTAATTTTCATCTCTCTCATTTTGATACTGGAGAACAAATGTATAGTTTCAGAGTGTTACAATGATTCACTTACACTTGCTCATTCCAATGCCTTTTAGGTAGGAAACATTGATTTGTATTGTGCTTGTGCATTTATAATAATGAAAGCAATGATATACAATTACCTTAGGATTACAACTCCAAATGGCATGTTTATATAAATATTAATATCATATTCTATCACTAGCATTAATATTGCATGGAAGGCAATGAGGATGCAGTTAACCTAATTCAGACAAGTCTCTGCCTAAATTTTTAGACTATATGTGAATTATGTGCC
>VXAL01005153.1:59218-69415 GCA_013399475.1 Chauna torquata | reverse complement strand
ATCTGACATGGGGCAGCTTCTGGAATCTTCTCACAGAAGCCACCCCTGTGGCCCCCCTGCTACTAAACCTTTACCACTTAAACCCAATACACGGACTAATGGCTGATTCTAGTAATACAGGATCACTTGGCAGGGCTCGCTTTTTCAAATAGCCCACAAGCTCTGCAAGACTTCGCCTGGGAGAACTAGTTCTGGATGCCTGCTCCAAGGCAGATAAAGGAAGAACCAATTCTTCATCTCCCACCTCCCATTGTCTAAATAAGATTAACTGCATCCTCATTTTTTTCCATCCAAANTAATACAGGATCACTTGGCAGGGCTCGCTTTTTCAAATAGCCCACAAGCTGTGCAAGACTTCGCCTGGGAGAACTAGTTCTGGATGCCTGCTCCAAGGCAGATAAAGGAAGAACCAATTCTTCATCTCCCACCTCCCATTGTCTAAATAAGATTAACTGCATCCTCATTTTTTTCCATCCAAAATTTTTTCTAGTGATAGAATATTATATTAATGTTAATATAAACATGCCATTTGTAGTGTAATCCTAGTAATCCTATTGCAACTGCAAAGGGAGAGAAATTATTTTCTTTGTCCTCTAGCATATGCAAAGGAACCCCCACTGGAGCAGAGTCATGGAAAGGGGATATGTCCACCAGAACTCAGGCAGCAACTTGCTTCATGGTATTAGAAAATCTTCTATGTAAGAAAAGTTAGCATTGGATGTATGTAAGCGCCTGAAGCTCGGTAGCTGGGGAGGAGGAAGGCATATGTTGACATGGAAAAAATGAAATTTGGATTTAGATGCAGTGAAATCTCTGAGCACCACTGTGAATTGAGACATTTGTTCTGTATAACTTCTTTCCTGTTTATAAAAGACTCTACTTCACAGTCTGCATCAAAGACTGGAGACCAAGTAGGTACCTCAGATAGACAGTTGACATCTGAGCTCTTTTCTATCATGATTGGAGAAATCCAAAATTTTAATTCTATTTTCCCAAATAGAGAATAAGGTTCTCCTTAACAAGACTTACCATCTTTCAGACCGTATCAGTGTGGGCTTATTGGCTATGAGTGGATATTTGTTATCACTAGCTTAAAACAAATGCTTGTTTTATACCATGCTGGGTTTTTTTATGCCTATCTGCTACTTCGTATTTGAGAATACTCTCATCCTATAAAAAATACCAAATTGTGGAGATGCTGTTTTCCAATTCTTCTCTACCCACCTACTCTCTCCTTTTAAGTTTCCTCTTCTCTGCAATTTTCCAGCTTTTTGACAACTTTACAATTGCTGTCAAAAGCAAATAGAAGAGCATCCTAGCTCTCAGCAGGAATACACAGCAAGGGCATCTTCAACTTCTCCATGTGGTGAGGACTGGAATTTTCATAAGGTTCTTAGGTTCTTTGCTGTCATTCATCCCTTGCAACTCTTTCCCATCCCAGATCCAGAGAAGAAAGGCAGAGAGAAAACCCCAAAGCAAAGGCAGCAGATATGTCCTCATGTAAACTGACTATGTCTTCAAACATACTACAAATGGTTTCCTAACAAGACTCAGGTCTTACTAGCAACAAAGACTCCAAAGCATTCCCTCAGTTTGCCAAGCACATCATTATAAACATGCTCTTAAAATCAGGAGAGACACAGTGGTGACAAAGCAGCTGCTGGGTTTCCTGTTTTGTGACTCTTTGGTTGGTTCTTCATTACTGAGTCTGTCTGGTACAGACTTTTTTCATATCTTCATCTCGTATAAAAGGGCAGGAATCACCGTGAAAACCCTGCTAGCCTTCAGAAATATGTTTCTGGCCCTCCTTTTCACAAGAGGGTAGAACTGATGATCAAAATGGTCAAACCAACCCTTTCGAGCCTGCCTGCTCCTCTGCATGTCTCTTAGGCTGTTTCAGAGCCCTTTTTGGGGAAGACATTTCAGATTGTGTTACTGTATCTGCCCTGTCCTCATTGGTTGGGGGTTGGCAGCCCCAAGGCAGCAGGAAGTGGATCCTGGTGCCCCAGGGTGACAGCTTCCTCCTTCTGTGATCCTGGGTTTGGGAACAGCCTGTAGCAAAGGGGGTCCCAGGGAGGTCACCACTGATGGGAAAACTCCCAGCCTTTTCCCCACACGGTTATGAAATGTAGCAAACTGCATAGACCTATCCAAGTGGGCTCAGCACATGTGGCTGCCCCTTCCTGGCTTGCTGCAAGCTGCTTCTGGCATCTAAGAGAGCAGGCAGCAGCAAGAGAGTTTGAGGATGTGTCTCCAAGAAAACTGAGCACTGTGGTTTTGGAAAGCCAAATCCAAAGAAAGAAACCCCCTTGTTATGTCTGCAGATGTAAAATGGAAAACAGATTTGTCAGCAAACAAAATGGGAAGTTAAATTTGTTTTAAGAGGTGAGTTTTTGTACTTTTCACAAAGAAAAGGGTTAAAATGCACATTGAATCAATGCTTTTTGTAAAGCCATGAATGAGCAGACAGTGAATTTTGTTACATTTTAAGGTACCTATGTTATATGACTTTTTCCCCTTTGAAATAAATTGCAAAGAGATTGTTTAATGAAAAATACTGAATTCTAAAACACACATTGGAATATATGGAAAATAAAGGGTCATGTAAAAAAAAGCTAGTTTGCAAGAAAAGGTACAAAACACGTCTGAAAAGATCGAACTTTCAGTTAGCGATGCCAGAAAACTGCCTTCACATGAGAGCCTGCAGCGAGCAGCAGAGGGCGCTAAGATAAATTGACTTATTTTAAACTCCAGTCAGTAACAGGGAATTTCAGGGGGTTGGATATAGCAGGGTCTATACTTTATTATAAAGAACCCCACTGGCTTTAAAAGGCTGAGCATGACTGAAAGTTCTGAAACAGGATCTTGATGAGAGGCAAGGAAAGTTTAAAAAAAAAAATCCTGGGGAAAAAAAAAATATATATGCATATACATATATGAAATGACTGTAGTATAACTTATTGAATTAAAATCGATATTTTTTTTCTGACATCACCAAAGCGGCTATCACAGTATTGCAGCTCCTCTCACAGTATTGCAGCTCCTCTCCATCCCTTGACAGCGCTGTTAAAAGACAGCTTGGTGAGATGATCTGGATAATTGACCTAGGCCATACATTGCATTTAAAAGTGGAGGATAAAATATATTCTTGATTAATTATAAGATATAGAGATTCAAACACAGAGCGCTCTGCTGAGGAAAGAATCCGTGCAAGTAACGAAGCATCTACACACGTTTATCCTAATGGAGGAAACACCGACAGCTGCAGCGTTTCTAGCAGAGGACCTTAGCTGTGTGTAACTCCCAGCCACGGGCTGTAGGTAGGAGCGGGAGCCGCGGCGGGCGGCTGCTGCTGCAGGAAGGGAACCCCCATCAGAGGGCGCCGCTGCCCCGCTCAACGCGGCGGCGGCGCGGCCGGCTCCCTGCGGCTCGCAGCGCGGCGCGGGGGCCATTTCCCAGCATTAGCAGAGAGGTAGCGGCGGGGAGGGCTTCCGCGGCCGGACGCGGTGCTAAATGCAAAGGTAGCCTTTTGTAAAAAAAAAAAAAAAAAAAAAGATGAAATATTCCTTTGGAACTGCAGCTGTCACTGCCCTGCTCGCCGCTTGAAAAGCCAGGGCTTTAGTTGCTTAAAGCATTTCCCAAAATTACCGAAAAATGTCTGCGTTTCACACACACTCCCTTTTCTTTTTCTTTTAGATATGAAAGTATAGCTTGCAATGGTCAGTTCTAAGAACGTGTCCCGCCTTTTGAAAGCAGCGTTTATGGTACATTTCAGGTGTAAATTGGTGCAACTCTTCCTAATTGAAATTAGACAGACTAAAAGAGGCTGCAGAGAGGGGGGAAATGCAAAACAGGCTCAAAAAAAATGCGGAGAACCTTTGTATAATTTAATTTTTTTTTAATGAACACTGGAGACACGTATACCACGTTTTGCAAGTGCAAGTGAATGCAGTAATTGTGGGATTCGAAAACAGGAATTTAAAGTCTATACCACTCTGCTAGCAGAGAGCCAGTGGCCGTCGGATCTATTTTAGCTTCTTTTCTTTCTCCCCTCCCCCAACACTTAGAGCATATTTAAGTCAGGGTGCCACGAAATGGTAGAGCATTAGCTGCCATGAAGCACATTCACTCTGCCCTATGCCAGCTTCGCAGGACATGACTCAAAGACTTTAACAAAAGTGATGGCAAACTGTCCCTTTATGAGCCTGATATTTTTCTAAGAGGGCCATTCAGACCTTTAGGTGCAATGAGAGCGTGTGGGGGGTGGCTGCATGGGTATCTCTGCACATCCACATGCAAACAGCATCTCTTTTCTCCTTTTTAACATTTTTAACACTATTGCTTCGGCTGAAATGGTCTGTCCAACCCACTCAGTGATGTGCTCTTTTCTCCTCCTCCTCTGTGCGGTGGCTGTGCTGAAAAAAAAAAAAAAAGGAAAGAAAAATTCGTATCTGCTTTAATAACTTGTAAGACTGCTGCCCAGCTCCTGGTGTAATATCTGGCTGTTATTTGTCTCTTGCCTTTTGCGGGTTGAGTTTTTAGAAGATGTACACTTAGAAACGGGGAGGAAAGGGGGCTGCAGAGGCTGGGGAAAAGGGGCGAATTTATACTTTCTGCTTGAATTTGAGGCCAAAGAGAACAAAAAAAGAAAAGCCCACCCTTCCCACCAACCAACCAAACAGCACCAGAAGTGTCTCCTGATTAAGTTCTCGTTTTCGAGATTACAGATATATATAAAAGCATCTGTACCTGTAGGACCTCTGGAAGTACAAAGGACACTATGCACTTTCCCGTAGGATCCCATGCAGAATAACAAAGATTTGTAGGAACCAGAGACAGGTCCTTGAATTTAGAAACACCTTCTTTCTGTGTGTATCTGTGTGTGCCTAATTTTTTTTCCTCTTTTCCCCCCTCCTGGTCCACCAACCCACTGTAAAACTCAATTGTTTCCTTTCAAAGGCAAAGATGAGCTCTGCTCGCCTGCAGAATAGGTCGCCTCTTTGCGGTACAAAGTGTTAAAAATGGACAATGAGAATGAAGGTTTGCCTGGGGAAAAAAATAAAGGTTAAAAATGGTCCAACTCCTCCTCTCCCCTTCCAAAACGAGGGCTACCCGGGAAACGCACAAACCCAACTCTGTTTTTAATCGGTTTTCAGAAAGTAGCTAATCGCTATTCAAATTTGTGCAGAGGAAGGCTTGCTAAACTCTTTTTTTTTCTTTTTTTTTCCTTCTTTTTTTTTTTTCAGAGAAAGTGTTTCCAAGTTATAAAATATACGGTCCAAGTCCGAGATATAAGGCTTTCAAATGAAAATCATTGATCCAAATGTATTCCTTTCAGATTGGCTTGAATGTGTTGATGAGACGCTGTTCTGGTGTTTTACTGCATATGAGAGGATAATTTCTGGACATGTAAATAAAAGCATATTGCATGTGGGGAAAAGCATAATATCTCTTTGCAAATGATGTATCGCCTAGTGCAGAGACAACCTATTTTTTATTTTAATATCAATAGGGTTGAAAAAATGTTCATAATTTTTTTCCATTCTATCTATCTATCTATCTGTCCATCCATCCATCCATCCATCTATAAAAACAGTGAATATATGCACTATATAATATGTATATTTGATCACTGTATATTCACGTATGTAAGTGTAGAGCTATAAATATATAAACACATATGCTTTTAGATACAGTCCTATACAAACTGATAAGCTTTTTATGTATACTTGCATATGTAACATGTGGCATGCGTGTGCCTATGTATATCTATACATACGCAAGAATATATATAATTTACATATATAAATGTGTCAGTTTATATATGTCTGCATATGGGAAAAGTTATATGTTTGGCGAGATATGTGTGTACATGTGCCTGTATATGTATGTCCGTGTATGTGAAACTGCATACATGTATATTTCTTTACATGCCTGCACAGAAGTATAAGTCTATATATGTGTGTACATGTAGATATATAGTCACATATATGTCTGTAGATATATGTATCTATGTAACAGATAATGTTTTTTACTATCCGATTGAGATTTGCTTCTGCAGCCTATTGTTTCAGACAACAGATATAAGTTGCAATGGAAGAGGAACGTCGGATTTGGTGTCTGTCCCCCATTTCCAATTATAGATGGATCATTACAGACAGAGAAGTACTGAGAATCCAGACATCTGCTCTTCACATGAATGCACTCACCTCCTAGAGAACAGCCTGCCATCATGCTCTGGAAACTGGTTGAAAATGTCAAGTATGAAGATATCTATGAGGTGAGTATATAATATGCATATGAGTAAGAGAGTATATGTATATTTAAATATACATCTAGCTGTATATAGGCATGCTATATAATACACATATAGCTCTACATCTACATATACGCAGATATAGAGACGCATACACCAACACACACAAGTATAGAGACAGGAAACCAACAGTAAATGCTTAAATGCTTATTTATTTGCATATTTATATTCAGCATGCCAAGTCCTAAACTTTTTTTTTTTATTTCGTGGAAAAGCTGTTTGATGCGATTTAAAACATCAAAGAAATGATCTGGGGGTTGGAATGAGGCAACTTAAAGGCAAGAGTTTGATTGTTTAGACCTCGAATTAAATATAATTCGATTAAATACAGACTAATGTCGAAGGAAAAAAATGAAATTAGAAGAGAAACACAATCTGGCATACAGGGAGGGGGTACATTTCTTTATTTTCTTTTTTTCTTTTTTCTTTTTCTTTTTTAATTTCCGATCCCAATCTAAGCTCAACCTGAATTTGGATTTTTTTTCTTTTTCTTGTTTTCACAATCGGATACATTTTTACGACTTTTTTTACGTATAAACCACCAGACAAGACGTGCATGTATACATATACTCGCACTAAGCGGCACACACATTCTTGCACGTACGTGAGTACACGCACCCAAACTGATACATTTAAAGGCAGCTCCGTATCGTACCGCGGACACGAAAAGTTGTGCGCTTTTTTCAGCCCTCCTCGGTATTTTCGAGGTCAAAAAGCAGACCGAGGAGGAAAAAAATCACAGCACAAACACCGCGAAACGTTTTTTAATTTTGCACCGTTTCCTGACCAGGATCTTTCCCAAAACGGCTCCGCGAATGCATTTCGTGTAAGTTAAGCAGCGTGCTGGATTTGCTCTGAAACGGCAAAGATGCGTAAGCAAAGGCTCCCGGCTAGCCGCTTTGGAAATTATTTTTTCATTTTTAATATTGTTACTNCGGGAAGCGCCGTCGGGGCCGCACCGGCGCCGGCCCCAACCCGGTCGCACCGCCCGCAGCCCTGCCCTCCGGGAGCGCGGTCGCACTTACAGCGGAAAAGTCTCGAGGAAAAAAAAAAAAAAAAAAAAAAGCCATNGAAGGAGGGCACAGCTCCGGCTTTTCGCGGCTGGCTAAAGGACGGGATGGAGGGGAGCCGGGAGGGTATCCGCCGTCCGCACGGGAGAAATGTCTCCGCTCTCAAAAGCTCCCGTCAGGCTAATTATCAACTGGCAAAAGCCAGGCTGAGCAGCGGCAGGCACAGCCCGGCTTGTGTGCGTGTCCCCCCGGCAATCCGCAGCCCGCTGAGCCCTCGCTGCTTCTCCCTCCCCGTCCCCAGGCACAGCCCGGCCATTGTCTGCGCCCGCAGCAGCAGGCGACAAAACATCTCCCCTCCCTGTCCTGCGAGGTCGGGGAATGTCGGGGATTTTTCCCCCCTCCTGTTTTTCGGAAGGGATTTTTAAGCCTACTCCGGCCGCTGTGCGTTTTGCAGACACTCGTGTTTCTAAATTGCCGTGGGAGAGAGGCAAAGCTGGGGGAGAGGCTGGGTGGGCTTGGGCTGCAGGCAGGATGTGTCCTAACTTGGGGGTGCGCTCCAGGTCGTTCTGTAACGTGCAGCCCTAACAAAAATATTGCTGTTAATTGTTTGTAAAGGAGCTGAAGCCTTCTAAGTTTCTCTTAAAAAAAAAAAAAGTGCTTTTCTCCCTTTTTCTTTCCGATTTCTAATTAACAATACGAAGGTAGGTGCGTCTTAGGCACTTAAACTGAATCTGCTCTTAAAACAAAAGTGTGTGAGCGTGTGTGTGTGTGTGCGGGGGGGCTGCTCTGGGAAGTGTGAGTCTATTTGGGAAGGAACGTAAGTTGAACTTTAACAGAAATGGCAGACAGTCCAGTTGAACGGGTTCCTGCAACATCAAAAAGGTTTTATATCGCCCCTGGCTTTGCCTCGAAACTATAAATTTACTATCCTTTAAAATTCACTGCATACATTTTACATTTGGGTGAAAATCGGGATATATATGTACATACATACATATTTTTTTCATATCGGGAGGGAGGAACAGGATTCGAATTAAATGGAACCCAACTTAACCCAGATTCAGCATTTATTTGGCTATTGCGAACAAATACTACCAGTAACATGCACCAGAAGGGCTGAATCTGCGCTCTAAACAGACATAGTATAGTCACTGCACATTTTTTCTTCTTTTTCTTTAAAAAAAAAAAAACAAACAAAAAGAAAGGATAAGGAAAGCCTCTTTTTTTACTCATTGTTTGTTAAAAAAAAAAAAAAACTTACAAGAACAAAAGCACCAAAGGCAACCAATTCATCGTATTAGGAATGTATAATGAAATGTAAAAGAAAAAAAAGGAAATATGTTTTTTCTTCTTCTTCGCCTCTAGCATTGCTTCATCTCACTTCCTTGCTCCAGCTCAGCAGTGTCTACTTTCCGCGTCTTCCTCCGCTGGAGTTAATTGAAGTTATGCCTCTTCCTTGCTAAACTTTTTCCCCCCTCTCCCTCTCCCCAAACTCTGCCTCTGCCAGCCCCCCTCGTCTGATTACATCTAGTAATTCTCCACTGAATGAACGTCATTTACAATAGTAGGGGAGCTCTCGAGCTGGCTGCCAGCTTCACGCTCCATTTGGTCCTGCATTCTCCCTTTAAAGTAGTCGTGTAATATTAATAGTCATGAATATCAATTATTATGAGGCGGTGTAGAGAAGGAAAGGGAGGAAGGGGTAGCGGAGCAGTCTGAGCCTAGCCTTGGGTTGAAGAGGATTGTATTTGGGAGCTCAAAGGAAAAAAAAAAAAAAAAGGAAAAAAAAGGAAAAAAAAAAAAACNAAAACAGAGAGGGAGGGGTAAATCATATATGCAGATAGAGGTTTCCAGGCTCGGTTTGGGGGGCATTGGTCTTTTTTTTTTTTCTTTTTTTTTTTTTTTTTTTTTTTTTGATGGATAGACTTCGAAATATCTCAAGCTGTTCTCCTGTGTCCAACACGTCCCTTTGCAGATCTCCTTGATATTTTTCCCTCCAATTATTAGTATTATCACCACTATTTTATTTTTAGCTATTACAAGACTTTTTTTATTTCCAGATGTTAGTCCACACCTATTCCGCCATGGTGAGTTTGGATCCATGTTGTACTAGAATTGCATGTTCTCTCTCTCTCTCTCGATCTGTTGTCTCTCTCTCTCCCTCTCTCTCTCTTTTTAAACGCCTTTGGCTTGGTAATTTAGCACAATAATTGGAGGAGGCTTGCAGCTGCTTCTCCCTTTTTGCATTGTGTGTTCTCGATTTGAGCTAGGGGAGTTTGGGGGGAGAGCAGGAAAAAAAAACTTTTTTTTAACCATGTGTGCCATTGCTTGTGGGGGTTTGAACTACACTTTGTGGAACAGATATTTTTCTTGTTTACTTTAGCCTCGCAGCTTCAGCACGATGGAGTTGGACAAAACTCCTCTCCCACCTTTTCTCTGAAGCCTCCACACACTTCCCCCCTCCAGCCCCCCCCACACCCCAAAGACTTTTCATNCAGACTTCTGAGACATAATTATTTCACTGAGGATGTTCGGTTTTTTTTTTTTTTTTTTTTTTTTTTTTTTTTTTTTTTTTTGGTCCAAGTCCTGTATCGGACAACTTCTTGCCTCGGACTCCTCCGAGAAGTGCAACTTTCCTTTTGGTCTTTTCCACGTGAAGATGGGTTGGTGATTTTGAGTTGCAGGACTTCAGCACAATGAATAAATAGATGTTTGGAAACTTTAGACAGGACAATAGGGGGGATTGTTTGGAGGGATGGGTTTGGGGAATCCTTTTTATATTTTTTTAAACCTTTTTTTTTGGGGGGGGGCTGGTGGAGGGAGAACTGTGTTACTAGAATGTCACGTTTCATATACGCATATGGAGCACCA
>VXAL01005153.1:45780-59197 GCA_013399475.1 Chauna torquata | reverse complement strand
TGGAGCACCAGCCCTACATTTTTAATTATGATATTTAGCATTTCTCCCTCCCCCCCTCGCCCTTCCCGATAGCTACCGGGAATAGGCACGGTGCTGGGACATTTCTAGTCTGTGGTGGGGGGTGTGTAGGGGGGGAACACGGACGACAGGACACCAGACCGAACAGTGGTTCACAATTGGTCACATTTTTTTAAATTTTGTTTTGGGGTGGGTGACTTGCTGCTGGGTTTGTGTTCCTTTTATTTATACTAAAAAAAAAAAAAAAAAAGGGTCCTCTTTTTTTGTTGTTGTTGTTTTTATTTAATTCCGCTTGCAGGACCGGCATGATGGAGTGCCCAGCCACAGTTCCAGACTGTCCCAGCTGGGATCCGTCTCCCAGGGACCCTACTCCAGCGCTCCTCCGCTGTCTCACACCCCGTCCTCGGATTTCCAGCCGCCTTATTTCCCACCCCCCTACCAGCCTCTTCCTTACCACCAAAGCCAGGACCCTTACTCCCATGTCAATGACCCTTACTCCCTAAACCCCTTGCATCAACCCCAGCAGCACCCCTGGGGACAGAGGCAGAGGCAAGAGGTGGGATCAGACACCGGGTCACTGCTGCCACAGCCTCGGGCCGCCCTGCCCCAGCTCTCGGGACTGGACCCCAGGCGGGACTACCACTCAGTACGGAGGCCAGATGTCCTTCTGCACTCAGCTCACCATGGCCTTGACTCCGGCATGGGGGACAGCCTTTCTCTGCACGGCATCGGACACCCAGGGATGGAGGAGGTCCAGGTAAGGCACCGCGCTTCTTTCTCCTGGGCAATGCAGACGCCTTCCAGCCTGGAGCCCTGACCAGGCTAGAAATGATCATTGGGGGTTTACAGCAATTTTGGTGTGGGTTAGCATCCTTTTGTCGCACTGGGATTAAAATTGTGATATTGCTCCCCCCTTTTCTTTTTTTTTTTTCTTTCTTTCTTTCTTTCTTTTTTTTTTTCATTGCTGTCACGCACGGGCTCTGCTTGGCAAACCATCCTCTACATGGAAAGCCAGCAGAGTGCATGAGGAAGGCAGACATGCTGCTCTAAATATTCCACGTGTTTCAAAAGCTGGCAGAGTTTAAGCTTGGCTTTTTCAAATTCCATCTATTTCCTATGCAATCTCAGTTCTCCCCCTCCCCCCTCCCAAACTAATTCCCTGAACTCCAGAGATTGTGATGAAACTGTCAAATTACTACTTTTTTTTTTTTTTTTTTAATCCAGGAGGGAGGGAAAATACAAACAAAGTCCAAACCAAAAAGTACCCGGCCATCAGGAACGAGCCTGCCGTCCCATTTTAAGTACAGTTATTAGGGTAGCACTGATTTTAAATTGTTTTATTCGCTCCTTTGGATAACAAAGGAGTTCCACGGGGCTCAAAGCACAGTATTTCCCAGCCTTCCCCCATCCCACTCGAAACTCATCATCACGTGTTATTTCCTAAAAACAGAAAGGCCCTTAACAGCTTCGGTGCTGGGACTGTTTGCACCTTGCTGGAGCAGGGCATGGCCAACTGGGGGGGCCCCGAGCTGGAGGCTGGAGCCTCCGGGGGCCGGGTCCTGCCTCAGGCTTTAGAAGTTGGGATTTGGGGTTTCCTCTCCATTCGTGGTTTTGTTTTTTTTCCCCAAATGTATGTATCATATATATCATGAATATATATATTAAACCCTGGAATAAACAAAGATACGGATGACTGGAGGAGACATGGACTTCAAAGTTGTAGATGGAGAAAAAGGCATGAGAAAAGAGGAGGCTGAGAAGGAAAAAAATAGCTGTGAAAAAGGGTCCTGCTGAATATCATGCGAATCAGTGGCAGAGGAGCAGGGGGCTCTGTTACATCGGCTTGGGGTTTGCCTTAGAGCTTCACGAGAAAATCTCCGAGCTTTGCTAGGGATCAGGACTGGGGCGAGTGCTTTAGGAACAGGAAGGTTTTCTGCCTGGATTTGCTCCTGCCCCTGAGCTCGGTGACCGTCGGGTCACTGGTTTCTGCTGGTTTCCAGGCTGGTTTGGGAGACCTGGGGGTAGTCCCTGAGCCCCACGGGCGCGATGCGCAGGTCTCGTCTCGCATTCCTGGCTCAAACTCGCTTGCAGGTCAAGGCGAGTTTTACCTCCGTGAATGCAGAAAGGGGCTCTCTCTCCCTCCCTCTCCCTCTCTACAAGCGAGAGACATTAACTAGTGTTTGTGCTTTGATATCTACACCTTCCCCAAAGAAAAGCCGGTAATTGTTGGCTGTAGTGTTCTTGAGCTCTTGTGAGAGAGAGAGGAGAGGGAGGGAAGCGAGAGGGAAAAGGAAAGAGAAAAGGAGGGGGAGAGAGAAGGAGAGAAAGGAGGGAAAGGAGAAGGGAGAGAGTAAGCAAAGGAAGAAAGAAAAAAGGAGGGAGAAAAGAAAGAAAAGCAGGAAAAGAAAGAGAAGGAAAAGAAAGAAAGAAAAAAGAAAAGAAAGAAAAGAAGGAAAAGAAATAGAATGAAAAGAAAGAAAAAAAAAGAAAAGAAAAGAAAGAAAAAGAAAAGAAGGAAAAGAAAGAAGGAAAAGAAATAAAAAGAAAGAAGAGAATGGAAAGAAAAGAAAAGAAGGAAGAGAAGGAAAGCCCCTAATCAGCTCAGATACAGCATCTCTCCCCTCTGTTCCACTCAAACATCCCTGTGCCTCCCCCGACGGCTCGGAGCGCAGCGATGCACCCGGCGCTGCCGCAGCGCGGCCGTTCGCGACCTGCTGCCCCGGCGGGGTGGCGATGGGGATGCGGATGGGAATGAGGGTGGGAATGGGCAGACGAGGCTGTGGACAGGCAGGGCTGATGTTCTTGTCTGTGGAGCTGAGGCCACGGGGAATGAAACAGGCCCCTTATTTGTAAAAGTTTGGTCGCAGACTAGGGGAGGAGGGGAAGAGGGAGAGGGTATCCCAAGGAGAAACACGTGAAGGGAGAAGTGTCCAACTGCAAGTTAGCACAGGCAGGAGGGAAAACAGCCCAGTCCTCTCTCTTGCCATTCAGCAATTTCTATTCTTGTCCCTCCATTAGTGACAGAAGAATTCCACCGTGAATTTTAGTATGAAGTTACTCGAGTTGTAAGGGTCCTGTTCAGGCTACGAGGTTTCCCATTTCAGCTACATATACTTATTGCTCACGAACACTAGAGAGGATTTCCAGGAAGGGTCCCAAATCTTTCTTTTTTAAGTAGTTCAAAAAGTTGAACCGATGTGTAGGTAGTCGGTTAGATAAAGAAGTGCATCTTCGCGTTAGCTTATTCACCTCTGATTAAATAGATGCCATGAGAATGGGTTGGGCTGTCAAGGGAGAAAGAGAGAGAAAGAGAGTGCGTGACAGAAAGAAACAGTGGTTATTATATAAACACCAAATCCAGGCCATGTGTAAGCCATTGTCCAGGGGTAGAATTAAGTGACTGTAACACGATAGCTCTCAGTTATTGTAAACAGGACGTATTGCATTGCTGTTGCTGTCCTTTTCGAAAGGAATTTTCAATCTGCGATTTACAGCCGCCAGACAGGGAACAGGGAAGCCAAGACCTACTTATTGAAAACAAATTTGCATTATCTAATAGTCTAATAGGGACACTGAAAAACATCATTGCAACCCCAGATTATTATTTTTTTATTTTTTGGTCACTGTCTAGACAAAAGTAGGGTTCTACTAGAGAGAGATGCAAAAATATATATATACAGGGGAAAATTCAGACTCTTTAAAGGAGAAAAAAAAAGATCACTCTCCAGGTTTTCTCCCAGATATTTCCCTAGATGTTGAATAAGGTGTATGTGTATGTACATGTACATATGGTATAGAGGAAGCTCCGTGCTATCAGATTATTGGCGGAGAGGAGGGAGGGCAATCTTCCTCTCCAGATTTTCTAAGTATATCTGGAAACCCATCACCTCTCCCCTCCCTGCACACACACCTCCACTCCTCCTCCACACGCTCACGACCGTCCCCGCGCCTGTGTGCTAGCGAGAGACACGAAAGTTAAGTTGCACCAAAACACCCAAGTCTCATATAAAGTAACCCCTGGTATCACTTTTAACTAAAGAAGTCTAGTAATTAAAAGTCTGAGTTGTTTTTCCACGTTTCCGCATGCAGTCCTAATTAAATCTTTACGATCCTCTCTGTGACTATTAACTGCCAGCATGCTGAGCGAATATCCTGTACAAAAACCCAGCAGGAGGGCGTAATTAGATAGAAAATCAGACAGGAGTCTTCTCATTAACTACAACAACTAACCCACGTTGCTGATGGAGTGAGCGGAGTGCATGCACACACATAAAGCGTGTGCACAACCATATACTCCAGAGATAAGGTGAGATAAGGGGAAAAAAAAAATGAAAAGATGGCGTTTCATATTTACCTGCAGTTCTGTGCCATCGAGTTGCAACACGATGCACTCCAGCAGGCTGCAGGATTTGCTCATCACACCTCCTTGGTAGCTGCTCAGGGAAAGGAGGGAAGACTTTTGTAATTTTATTTTGTGCCCTTTAGGTATGTAGCCTATTGATTATGAGAGAGACACACAGCCATGCACAAACACACAACATAAGGAACCGCTGTGTGTGTGCGCGTTTGAGTGTGTATTCAAGGAAAATGAAAGGAGAGGAAAGAGCTCAAGAAAATATTGCTCCGTCACCTTTTTTTGGGAGATGTAATTTTCTTCTAAATCATATTCCATCTTGAACGTTTGGTGAGCAGAGAAAGAGCCGGAGATAAGGGTTGGATCCGGATAAGCCCAGCCTCTCGGAGTAGCAAAGATAAAGTTAAAAATAATGGGGAACAAAATCGTTGTTTTGCTGTAAAGAGGTTTTCCTTATCAGGGAAAAACGTGGGAATTCCCAAATATGCAATAACCCGAAAAAAAAAAAAAAAGCCAAAAACCAAATAGAAATATAAAACCAAGAAACACACAGGTCCTCCTTCCACCTGGAACCCAGAATTTACCCTAAAACGGAACCTGTCGCAATTCTACAATAAATTGCACTTTGGGAGATGATTTTGCTGTACTGACCGCAGACTGAGCGGTAATTTGTGTTTGTTTGTTTTTGTATATCGCACCTTCGCGCTGAGAAATGACCCCCAGCATTTGCTCTGTCCTTTTTGCCCGCCTTTGTTCTCTTCCCTGCTAAAGAAGTTAATGCCGTAATAACAGGTGTGCTCCGAAAGGGACTGATAATAATAATAATAATCATAAAAAAGGCTAAGAAAGGGAGAGCGGGAGACTATTTCTAGGCAATCAATCTAATAGTTTATGCTTTTGGTAATGTATAATCCCACTCCCTCCTCCCGCCCCAGAAATTCAGGACATGTAAGCAACCCCGGGAGCTGTAAATCTCTTTCTGCTTGCACCCTATACGACGTGGGCGTTGCGCTGCGCTCCGAATTGCTCAGGCTTTAATTAAAAGTCCATAATGTAAACTATTATATATAAAAAGTAAATGGCCCTTGAATTATTAAGATGTAGCAGGGTTAAACAAACAAACAAAACAAAACAAAAAAAAGAGGGGGAGGGAGGGGAGAAAAGGGGAGGGAGAATTTAAGTTGTCCTTAATCGTGTTCATTTATGTCATGCAATAGATCTTGCAGATGTTGCCAAATTGCCAGATTTTCAAAGGAAGAAATATAAAGCTTTATCGAATGCAAAGAAGTCTATGTGATATCCATGTTTTATAAGATAACAAAACCAGTATTGCACCCCATATGCTTCACACCTCTTTTTTTATTAGAAGACTATATAATTTGTAAGAATTTCATTTCCTTGTCGATTTGGGGGAATAATAATAACAATAATAATAATAAAAATCCTTCCTCCCCTAGTGAATTAATATAAATGGAAATAACAGAAACTTCGGTTTGGAATGACATGATTTGTGTACGCGATTCTTTAATATCCAGTCAATTTGAATAGTGATGTTTTTATATCCACAGTCAGTTGAAGATGCCAATAACAGCGGTATGAACTTATTGGACCAGTCTGTCATTAAAAAAGGTATGGATTATTCCAACAAGCTAGACAAACTTTTACTGTGTAGCAATATCTTCATGATATATTTTTACTTTGGGGCAATTAATTTATCCGGGAAGCAGGCATACATGGCAGCAAGATGAATAGCTGATTGGAGCTGTAGATAGAGTGAAGGGAAAAGGAAAGACGTGTGAAAGGAAAAGTTGATTTTTCCCTCCTTTCCTCCAATCGGGTTGATTCCACAAACGCTCTCAAATGGGGCACCCCATGCTCCAAAGCGGTTTCCACAGGCCCCCTCCTCTTCCCCCCCCTAGTCCTCGTTGCTCTTATTTTAACGGGGGGAAGGGGGTTGATTCCCTTCTGGGCTTAAATGCATTTCCCAGGCGAATCAAACGTGAAGGGGAGAGAAAGAAACGCCTGTGGAAAGGCAGCCCTGACTTCCTTCCCCCCTTCCTCCAAAAGTCCCCCCTTCCCCCTGCCTATTTTTTAAATCTTTCTACATATGCACACATGATTTAGTGTAACTGCAGAATCACCCCATACTGTTAAAGGGAATGTGATATTAACAAATGTTTGCAGTCTCTTGTACAGCTGTAAGCAAAATAATTAACTAATTAAACTAATTAAATGTAATTACAATAACTCATTTTGGGCGTATTGCAGCTGCTTAATTTTTTTACATTTCTCTGACAGTCACTCGAAGATGCTTGGCGATTAGTGTTGTGTTATGCTGATAGACATTAAACAGATCACACACTGCAAATGTAGGGAAAGCTATCTTTAATTATCTAAGGAGTTTCTATTTCTAGATTCAATTTTAAGTACCAGAGATGAGGTTTAGAAATGCTGTCCCTTATGCTTACTATCAGCAGCACTTATCTCCGGGACCTTATTATTTGTCAAATGCGCAGAAAAGCTACAAATACTTTAGTGCAGATGATCTTCTCGAATGTAAAGCAAAATAATAGTGAGAGTGTTTATTTAAAATGTGTTCAAGGCAGCATGAGGTTCTTCCGTGTATTTATTGTTCTTTATTTCAGTCCTCATGCACAGCCTCTGCCTCTCACACACACAATCGAGTTCTAGTTATTCGAGGGAGGATAGATGAAAACTTGAAGATCACTTGGCAACATCGTTTGTCACCACTGGTTGGAAAGTCGAAGGTGTTTTTGAGAGACAGAAAATTACTTGCCTTAAAAAAAAACCTGTTAGCTGTTTGCGTGTGATGAGGAGGTTTTGTGCTCGGGATCTGTAACCTGACGGCTCCTGNGGTGGTTGATTTGTGGTCGAGAGACTTTTTTTTTTTTTAACGTTGGTCAGTGCTCGCACTTTCGTTTCGCAGTCTGGTATCGGAGAGCACCCTCTGCGAGGGCACCCAGCCCGAACCAGGCGTTTCCCCCTCCTCTCTGGCTGTGTCTCCCCCTCCTTCGGCTGCCGAGGACAGCAGAAACATTTAATGTGCATGCTGAGTGGTGGAGTTAGATAGTGAATAGCACACCCATTTAAAAATTGGAATGTTAATAATGATATGGATTAGGTAGAGATGGAGATGTGCTGAGTGTGCACAGGCAGTGCAGCGGCCCCAGTTGGAGCAGCTGCCACGGTCCCGCGTGGGTGGCATTACATAGGCGTATGTGCAGCGATAGGAAGAGACACTCCGAGTTTTAGCCATGTTCCACATGCACTTTGGAAATTTGATTACTAAAAGAAACCGAGATTCGTCTGCAGCTGTTTTAGAGTCACTGTAGCAGCATTTTCTTCCTCGGAGGTAATGCTGAGCCCTAAGAAACTTTCCAGCAGAGGGGAATATGGTGAGCTCAGTTTCTCTTTGCACAGCGAGTTTCCTGGGGGCGGCGGAGGGGAGATGGGCAATAAGTGGTAGGTAACATTAGTGGCAGACATTTTTTAATCAGGACGAAAGCAGGAGCAACACAGAGAGGGTTCAATCTGAATTTCGCTTTGTTCCCCACACTTCGCAGCTGCGAGGGTGTACTTTGAAGTAAGAATAAGTTATTTAAACTCTGTAAAGTAGTTATTGGAGGCAGATGACACAAATAGATATTGGCTTATTTTGTGCTGTGGAGCACTCCTCACGATGCATATTTACTACACGAGGATTGCCGTGCGTCTATTTCACCAAAACCTGGTTTAGTGCCTAAATGCTTTAATTAAACTGTAGTGAAAAGAAGAAGTTTATCCTTCAAGTCTACATCACAATCGTATCATCCAGACTGTTAGTGCCTACTTCTTTATGGTCTTTGAGGCCTGCAGATGGAATTATCTATCTATCTATGCAAAGGGATTGCCAAAAACATTAAGGAAATTATATAGGGATTCATATACAGCTATTGATTTATCTCACGTATCGATCCCGCACAACAGATTACATATACACAGTCTCTTGTTATGTTTGCTATCTGAGCTTACTTGACATTTCTGAAGTAATTTAGTTAAGAGGAAATGAGTTGTTCCCAGTAGAGAGAGCAAACGAGTGGAGTGAAGGTAGCCAGCGTGATAAATGGCTCTTTCATTTGGAGATCTCCAGAGCTCGTTTAAGGCTAATTTTCTGTATTAGCCCCCTTTGAGCTATTAATGCAATAGGCAGGGACCGTGGCCCCTCATCTCTTAGCTGCCCCATTAGAGCGAGCATTAAGCTACCAAGCCTGAACTCTACTGTGGTGGCAGCGGTGGCGGTGAAATAATGAAAGGTGCTTTTTAAACTCTCCTAATCTAAACTGGCAGAGGGTGGTTAATACGATTTGAAGGGGGCCGGTCAATGAACAATCAATAAACTAATAATGAGAAGGATGCGGTACATTAACAGTCTAAAAATCCAACAAGACATTAAAAAATCATCGTTAACTCCTAGTTCCATTAAGATTTGGGTGGTAGAAGTGAGAGGAAGGGAGCCAGATAAATCATCAAGATGATAATAATCATCAAGAGCATTAATACCAGATTTAAGTCGACTTTCAGGACTTACCGGCTATATGTTCTGAGGCCTTTCCCTCCATTCCTGCTGCAGTGAAGGGAAGTTTTCTGTGTGTCAGGAATAACAGATCGGGTCCCCTTGTCAACTGCTCATCTGAAATTTGCTTGGCACGGTCTATGGCGAAATAAGTTGTTATCTTTCAAAACCTTGCGTGGCCCGAGTCCAAAGTTAATTTTTAGTGACTCTGGGGCACAGGCAGTGACCTTAAAATTATCCTGATGTATTTATTTACTTTCGGCTACTTCTGAAGATTGTCCGCACACTCACATCTGATTTAGCACGAAAGACCATTTTAACCCTAACACCTTTTGCACTGTCTCCTTGCAGACACCCTCTATTATTGATACTGTTTTAAAGAAACATATGAAAGGAGCTGTCTTCAATATTTTTAGGTACCTCTTAGTCGTACAGTATAAGATTCCTCCCCATCCCCTTCTTGAAGTATCCAGCAATAAATGATTAACTGAAAACCACTCCGGACACAGCCTTTCAGGTGATAGATCTGGGAATCAAACGTTGCTTCAGAGATTTTGCTTCGCTGCCACTCCCTTTGTGCCTTTTCCTGGACTACCCTTTGAGCCTTATGATCCCCTTTAATTTAATGCAAAACAATTTCGAGGGAATACGTTTCACTTTGAAACGTACTCCCTGCTTTCAGGGGAAAAGGGCTGAGGAGGGGGGCGGGAGGAAGAGGAGGAGACGAGAGGGACAGGAGGAAGGGAACATGAACACACACTTTCTGTATTTGCTCATTGAGACTAAAACAAGAATCGGCAATGGGTAAGGCATTGTCCCTGGATTTACTAGGCTTGGCTGCAAAGCCAGACCAAAACCAACAAAGCCTTGATGCTATGATGGACAAAGAACTTTTTGCTCATTTCACACCCAATAGGTAGATAAAAGGGTTTGAGGCGGTCTGATAACTCTTTAGTAATAACTTTGTCCGCGACGTTTGTTAATAAGAAATATTTCTCGCGGTTGATCCATTGATTGGTTGATTGACGGATCGACTATCATATTAATTGCCAGGGTTATTGCGGCGGTATCCACAGCTTAGAGCTTCGTTTTTCAACTATTTTCACGGCATAATTCTATTTATTTATTTGTTAATGATGTTCATATGCCCTTTTATTGCCATTTACACACTTGTGCGTGCACATTTGTGGGCATTTTCACGCGTTTGTGGAAAGCAACCCAGCAGAGAACCAGCAGCACCACAAGAAAAAAAAAAAAAAAAAAAGACTTAATGTATGCACAGAAAATTGTAAACATGTAAAGAACTGAAAGCTTCACGCTGAGTTTCGCCATGCTCCATTTCCCCACCATTTCCTGCTGTCGTTTTAAAGCGATCTCACTCATCTAGAGATCCCGTTTGCAGGAACAGTATGCTTATAATTACTAACAAATCAAGCGGCTACTGTTGCTCTCCTGGTTTATTGATAAGCTGAAGAGAAATGGAAGGGGGAGAAATGACAAAGAGGCTAGAAGTAACCACAGGAAGAGAAAGGGAGAAAGAAGGAGAGAGAAAGGGGGAAAGGGACAGAAAAGGAAACAAAAAGGAAGAGAGAAAGAGAGAGAAGGGAGAGATTTTGGAAGTAGAATAGTGTGAGAGTGGTCACATTCAAAAACAAATAGAGTTTGGGAGTGCGAGAGAAGCCAACAATTTCTTCCGGGGACTACAAGAACTAAATCAACGGGAAAAAGTTAAAGCAGATGTGGGGGGGACACAGTATAGCCGTTTGTGTTCTTCTGTGTCATGCCAGCAGTTATGGCAATCCCTAACCAACTAAGAAAGTTATCATCGACTAAAAATATACTGTCCGTTGCAGTTTACACCGGTTTGCATGCACGCAGGGATTTGACACATGCAGCTGCACACACGGACGTGCGTAGCTGTTCACCCACTAAAACCTCCCCGTCATATTATCTCTGCTAATGCCTGGGCTGCATCTGAAAAGCTATAGCCATGATAAACACATAGATATGATATAGATAGAGATAATTCATTCCATGGCAAACACTTTTTTGAGGCAGCATTAGGTAATTTACAGAAGATATAGAGTGTAGATAGAATACATCTCTCTGAAGCTATGAAATCGCAATAGATATGCTTACACCGCCTGCTAAGCCTCTAAAATGGGTTTAGAGTTATTAAGACTCCCAACTGCTCGGTATGTTCATGCGGTTCTTTTCGGGGAGGCACTGCCAGGAACAATAGCTAAGGAGAGCTCAGCATAGCAGGGAAGGGAGCCAACCTGCTTACCAAAAGCAATTTGCATGGAAAAAAAATACCGAGCACGTGAAAATCCATATTTCAAAGGTTAACTAATGTAATAAGTGCTCGGAAAGGCCACAGCGAGTGGAGTGAGGTCTATTTAAGCCTTGCACGGGTACCTCTCTCTTTAGTGAGTTTAGACTAAGATCAGATGTTCGTGGAATTGCTGCCTCTTGTTTAATTTCTCAGTTCACTGGACAGTGACCTGATAAACTGGCCACTAAATATAGCCACAGTAGAGGTGCACACGAACCACTGAGCCCGTGTGTTTGTCTGAGGGAAAGAAAAAAAAAAAAAAAAAACTAAGAAAACCGTTCTGGGGTGACCTCCCTTTCATCCAACTTCTNGTGTGTTTGTCTGAGGGAAAGAAAAAAAAAAAAAAAAAAGTGATGAAAATCTCTCTGGTGTGGCACTCCTTTAATCTAACTCTTTTTTACTTTTTCTTGACGGTGCGCTCGCGTGACGCTGCAGAGCATCTTTTATGCAATAAGTGATATATACATCTATACAGGACGAGGGGAAGAGACAGCCACTACAGCACTACATTTACCAGCACTGCGTCTGATACCCCGAAGGGGTCTCTTCCTATAGAATCAATGGCAGAAATCCTATTAATAGCAAGGAAAGCAGGAGCGGGCCTCTAAGTCTTTTATAACTGTTTCTGTGCCGGTCTCAAACTATTTGAAACTGCCTTTATGAGCTGCATAATGTGCCTAACTAAAAATAATAGAGAAATAGGAATCCATTTCACTTTCCGATTCCCTGAAGTCAAGCCACTCAAAATAATTTGTTTATACTGGAGACTATATACAAGGCATATGAAGCAATATGTATATCTAAAATCGACATGCCTTTTGGTTTTTAGCTGTTATAGAGCTTTTATTGTGGGGGTCTGGTCTGGCGGTAGGAAATGATCTGTAATAAAAACACTGAAACACGGTTGTGTCTATTCCATACACTGAGGTTATAAAATTGGCAATTGCCCAGTAGTTAGCACTTAGTAATATATTAGGATACCCGATCTTATTGTTTAGCAGCTCCAGACGACTTAAATATCCCCTCAACCCTAATAGTTTGATTCTCCAGATATGTTGCAAATAAACAGGGTTTTTATGACTTAACTGACATATATTATAACTACCTAAATAGCTGGCATATGTGCATAATAGAACCCTATTATTTGCCGAATTGGTTTTGCAATTGATTGAGTGGGAAATGGGAGACAGTGAAGCAGTATCTGCCCTCCGAGGGTGTGTAATCAATTAGTTTTCTCCTCTGAAACATGCCCGCTGCTCTGCCACGGCCCCACCACCGGCAAACCCACAATTTCGGAACACCCTTTCTAGAAGGAAAACGCGTGTTGCCGCGATTCCGAAAGGAAGCAGCAGTAGCAGCTGTCAGCTCTTATTAACTCCTGCATAAAACATACCTTAAGTACGGTTTGTTATCAATTACTTGCAGAAATGAAACAACTGGGAAAATGCAGCGAGGCTCCCTATAAATTAAAGTGATTGGTTGATTGATTAGAGCACCTGCTGTAAATCATAACAGTTACACACAATTATGAGAGAGCTATTTAAGTTCATTTGTAAACAAAATTCACGGCACGGGGGAATTGCTCTGGGTTTTGGTTTAGCTATTTTTTTTTTGTTGTTTATTTCGGAGTGTGTCTGGTTGCTGTTATAGGAATTTGTTCGTTATAATCCCCTCGGTTACTCTTAAAACAACCTTCTAGTTTCTCAGAGAAAAGAAATATTTTGTTTGATCGCGAACAGAATAAATTGTCTTTATTATGTTTTAGTTCGCTTTTTTTTGTTTTGATTTTTTTCTTCGTAACTTCCTTTAAATGTGTGGTATAGTAAACAGATCAGCTTTATTTGGGGATGGGAGAGTTCCCACTACTTTAAGGACAGCACAATGTGATTAAGTTGGTGAACGCCATGGTTAGACCAGTTTTTTTTTTTTTTTTTTTTTTTTGAAGGAAAAGGCTCATCTTATTTCATAAACCAGGCTTAATAAAAACACAAAGCAATAACAGAGCTGTTTTCTGGTTGCTGTATCCTCCAGCCTCGATATTTATTTAAGACAGCAATTCCCTTAGTGTAGTGAATTTATTCCTGCTTCAGCTTAACAGTAATGGAAAACATTAGCAAACGAAGTAATTTATTTTTTA
>VXAL01005153.1:32236-45735 GCA_013399475.1 Chauna torquata | reverse complement strand
TTAAGAAGTGTGTTTTATTTCCCAATTATTAAACCCTGCATAGAGGCTGTGTTGCATCACCCTTCCCTCCATCCATTATTCATTTTTATACTCCTAAAACTTGGGGTTGCAGCGCCCTTTAGGTTGCTGTAGGTAGCCAGTGCTTACAAATTCCCTTTCATTCTGTTCTGCTGTGCGTGTCAGAGAGACTGTGGTTATCCTGTACTCCTTCGTGGCATGATGGTTTCTCCCCTCCCTCCTTTTTCTTTCTCCAGTTCCGGTTCCTCCAAAATCTGTTACTTCTTTGATGATGAATAAAGATGGCTTCCTGGGTGGAATATCAGTCAATACCGGAGAGGTGTTTTGCTCTGTACCTGGCCGCTTGTCTTTGCTTAGTTCAACTTCAAAATATAAAGTAACTGTGGGAGAAGTTCAAAGACGCCTTTCTCCTCCAGAGTGTCTGAACGCATCCCTCCTAGGAGGAGTACTTAGAAGGTAAGAGGCTGGGGCGAGCGTGTGATCATGCCCGTGTGTGGGCATCCATGCATGCACCAGAAATGTTCGGTCAACGGTAAAGGTGACTGCAAAAATCCATTGCTCTTATTGTCGCAGCGTGTGTGTGTTATTGTTGAGGATAAGGTGAAAATACGCTGTATTCAGACACTGAGGTAAATGTATGAAGGCTACAGAAGGATTTGGCCATTTATAGAATTTCTCAGAGCTTCCCAGAATGAAGGAAAGAAGGCAAATTTTTTTTTCACTCTTATACATGCACACACTTTCTATCTTTTCTCCTTACTTCTCTTTCAGCAAGTGCACAAGATAAAATGCTACACTGGGCATGTGGAAATTCGATCTTGCAGGATGAACCCGATATATTTCAGTGATTAGCTTATTTGCTAGATAAATCTGTGTGGCATCCTCCATATGGCAATAACGATATGGAAATTAAAATTGTGTCACACGTGACGTTATTGAAATTGGTAGGAGATTAAAAGGCAACCTGTATGCTAGATGAGTACCTGACTAAAGAAAAGCCGTCAACAGATAGCTTGGAAAGTCGTAAGTTAGGGCTTCATCTGGAGAAGACTGCTAGTGGAGTCCCTCACAGCTGGTCTTGAGGCCTGTGCTGTTCAACACTTGTGCAAATCACCCGCTAATGTCCTGGTGGACTTTGCTGAAGGCCTCCAAATAGTTAACGTTATCGATACTTGTTAAATGAGCAGCAGAGAATGACCTATAGGTCTGGGTACCACTCCATCGCATCAAGTGAGATTGTTCATTTAGTTATCAGTAACAAGAATTTAAGCTCCGAAGTTACCAGCTATCAGGGAGAAAGGTCTTTATCTTCTTAAAAGTGAAAGAAGGACTGTGAATTGTCAATATGACTTGTCTGTAAGAAAGGTGAGCTAAGGATATACACGGGTCAGAACAGGGAAGAAGTCATGATGTAGTATAAGGTACTCCCAAGCCAATGGAAAGTGGAGAGAGGATAACGTAAGGTATGTGACAGACTGGAAAATAAAGCGTAACTTCAAGCAGGAACAGATGCATATGAATTGGCCCAGATAAATTTCAAATTATGTTTAAAAGTTGCTAGTCTTAGAGCGAGGAAAATTGTTACCAATTTCTGTAGCTGCTATTAGCCAACACTGACCTTAAGGTGCTTTAAAATGAAGGTGTGTGTTTGTTTTCCTGCAAACAATTCTGTGATGATGTCGTTAGCTCCAGCTCCGCGTCTGGAGAGGGGGAGTATGTCCTGCTACATGCAGTCACCCTAAAACACACGTGAGAATTAGGAGCTCCTAAAATAGCTGCCGTTCCACGTGAATGTCTGTAATCAGTGTTCAGCTGAGATCTTTGCCAGTGAGAGAAGCAGAGTTTTACTTACAGATGCTAACCTGCCTGCTCGTTCTGTACAACCGCAAATGGAACAGGGAGAACATCTGAGAGAGATACTGTAGAAAATATAATTATCAAGGTAAAGAAACATCATTATTGAGCTTCAGTGGATTTCTGGAAATGGCCCAAGCCATAATCATTGGCTGCTGCTGACTTCAGTTCCTATCTTGAGTCTGAATTTTAGACAAGCTTTTGGTTCAGAGCAGATGAAATATAGGAAGTTGTTCTCTTGCAATTCTGCCATCTATCCCTATTTACTTTGATATAAAATAGTGGGAAGCTAGTCTGGCTTCTCTCTCGTTTCTGACTGCCTTTCCGTAAAAGTCACTGATAATTCTTAATCTTTAAAGTAAGAACTAAGAAACACTTGGGCTGGACCCTCATCTCAATGCCAAAACTCTTACTCATTTCACAGGTGGCAAGATTTCATCGCTGGAGGTTTACTTTTCTATAGGTGTCTGAACAATAGCTCTGTATTTCCCACCTATAGCTCACTCGTCCTTTTAGTGTCCTTATCAGTAACCTCCTACAAATATTCACATCTTCCTCCAGGCAACCAAATCCCTGTATATAACGTACTGCCTTCAGGCGAGCATTGCCTTTCCGCACACACTCACATGTGCACGATATGGTTCCTGAAGTTTCATAAGTATTTTCTTCCTATTCCATTTATCCACAGACACACGCATTCTCCCTTCCAGCCTTTTATTTTATTTTATTTTTCTCTTCTTTCCATTCTGGCTCTTTCGTGGAATAAATGAGCATTTAATTCTCCTCTATCTTTCTGTCCATCTCCACACTCCATCCTAGTACGAGTTAGTGTCATACAGTAGGAACCCATTTGCTCCCTAGATCAGAACCCTGTACAGTAATTATTGCTATCTGGCATTCTTTGATTTCCCTGGATAAAACAGGGAGAAAAGTGGGCTCATCCCCACTCCCACTCCTGGGAGAAATTAAGCAAATCTCAGCAAACTCGAGCAGAAACCAACACACCCGAAGTGCCTAACGCCGAGTGAAAACTCTCCCAGGCTCCACTGACTGCACAGACTAAACGTTTCTTCCAGGAACACTGCAGGGTTAATCACGATGTTAATTTCTTTGTAATTCTAGAGCCAAATCGAAAAACGGGGGGAGATCTTTGCGAGAAAGGCTAGAAAAAATCGGTTTGAATTTACCAGCCGGCAGGCGTAAGGCTGCAAATGTCACTTTACTCACCTCCCTGGTGGAAGGTAAGCGAGGGTCGCAGCTCCCTTCACACCCCTGCCTGCTCTCAGTTCGTGTCTGACATTTTGCGAACCAAAAAAACCTTTCGGGATCAGGTGGGAAAGCCTTGCAGGGTGAAACGCAGGGCGGGTTAGCGCTAACACTGTTTAAGGATCCCGTCCCCCCAAAAGAAATTACTGGCCCCAGGGTCGTTGATTGGTCTTGGTGGCAAGAATGGGTGTGTGTACGTGTGTGTGTGTGTGTATGTATGTGTGAGCTTGGGCAGTCCCATTCCTCACTGCTATTAATTACCGGGCTGTGCTCTCCGGCCCCACGTCTGCTCCATCCCCTAATAGTTTGCTCCTCCGGAGCTTATTTGTGGCAGATGCCCACTACAGGACGCCCATTGAGGAAAAATAATACCGAAAGCAATTTGGTGAAAGAAATCAGCAATTTAAGATTCGCAGAACGCACTTTACCTTAAGGTGGCTGGAACAGAACAAAGACACAAGCTATTGCCGAGGAAGGAGAGGAGGAAAGGAGGACTGAAGTTTCACCTCATTTCAAGTCAGCTGATGTCATTTTGGTGTTTCGCGTGTTTTCTTTGATTTGCTGTTGCTGTATCGAGGAGCCATTTTTAGAGCCACTAATATGTTTAGGATACGTGTGTTTATGCTAAGAGAAGTTGGACCTTCTCCAAAAAACATAACCAGGATAGTATGGATGCAATTATGAATTATATGTATCTACACTATACATACACACCGAGAGGCGTATAAATAATCCACTTATCTCTTCTGCATATAAGCGTGCATAAACATTTGCGCTAGATATTAACTTTTCAACTCTTTTGATTGAGTTATGGTAGTGATAAGCCCTTACCGCATGCAGAGCTGAAGGCAGGCTCGCAACCAGGCGGGGGCTGATAGCAACGAGCTCCTCCTGGTACCTCATATGGCTTCTGCTGAGTGTGCAAAGCGCAGCGCAGGATTCGGATACGGGGTCGGGGGTGCGCTCTAGGGGATGCGCAGCATTGAGCGTGTGGTGCCCTGCCCACAGGTGTGAATGCGGATTCAGCCCCGCTGCGTGTGGGAAAAGCAAGGCATCCTACTCACAGCAAAACCAGAACCTCCCCAAAGCTGAGATGTGAACAACTATATCAAGTGCGTAGGAAGGCGTACATGGCTCTCCTCCCCCTGATTTCCTTACAAACCGACGGTTCACCTTGCGAGAGCTCCCTCCTTTTGGAAGAAGCTGAACCTGCCGGAGACTTAGTTTATTTTCTGCCACCAGCCGGGCTTGGGCGCTGCCGTCCCTGTATTGCAGAGAGCAGAAAGGCTCCGGCCAGCCCCGGCCAGCATTACCCCGGGGGCACCCGGGGTGGCCGCGGCGGGGACTCCCTGGGCTTCGCCGGGTGCCCCCGCTTTCATTGAGAGGTTCGGTGATTAGCCAGAAGCCTTGGAAAGCAGGGATGACGTTGGAAAGCAAGTCCTGATCGTTAAAAATAACGTGGTCGCGGAGTTATTAGGCATATCTGGTTTGCGTGTTGGAAATCTTCCCCCTGGTCCCTCAGGCCATGCTTTAAAGGGTTTAATGCTTTATTCTGGAGGGGCTGAGCTATAATCTGGTGGAATCCCCCTAGAGTCTGAGGGTCGGTTTTTTTTTTAATTATTTTATTTTTATTTTAATTTTTCCCCTCTTCTTTTCCACCTTTCTTCAGCCATTGTCTTCTTCTTGTGGTATAAAGTACATCAGTAGGAGTTTGATGACACTAACCTCTGGAGGCAAGAAATCCGAAACCAGGCGGGCAGGGGAAGTGACAATTACAATTAGTGTTAGAATAATTCCTATTTTTCACAGAAAAGGTTGCCATCAGCTGCTATCTTTCCATTGGGCAGAGAGGCGTTCCTGATGCACAATGGTCAGTTAAGATAGCAGATCGGATGAAATACACTTATCTCCTTTATTTTACTGATGTGGCAATAATCATGATAACGATGTAAGTACCCTGCGTGCAGGTATTTAGTGTGTATATAATGTCCTATATAGAATTGACAGTAACATTAACATCTCCACATCTGTAAAATTTTGGACAACGTTCTTCTGGTATATTGAAACAGGAATGGTTTCTCTGCTCTAGGGGAAGTTTGGGGCCTTCTGTCTTTCGGGACTTTACTAGCTTCCTTTCGCTCCTTTTCTTTGGCCCAGTTCACTTGAAAGTGTGTGTGTGTGTGTGTGTGTGTGTGTGTGTGCTTACCCACAATTCTGCATGGGGTCAGCTGCACGTGTATATGCCATCATAAGTACGTTGTAGCAAAGACAAATCTCATCAGCTATAAATCTGTCCCATAAACTTCCTTCTTCCCCCAAAACAGGGCTTGTGGAGGGAAAAAGTATACATGGAGCCTATCCCTAAGGTGCAGGGGATATTATTGGGTTTCCATACATAGCTGAAAAGAGAGTGCAGTGGGCAGCAGCAAACTGCTGCACAATGCTTTGGCAGGTCGGACCCAGCCCAGCTTGGGGCCGGGGATGTTAATGCCTCTCTCATTCCGTCCAGGTGAGGCCGTTCATTTAGCCCGGGATTTTGGGTACATCTGCGAAACGGAGTTCCCAGCCAAGGCTGTTTCTGAATACCTGAACAGACAGCACACGGACCCCAGCGACCTTCACTCCAGGAAAAACATGCTGCTTGCTACAAAGTGAGTGCGAAGTTGACCACCCTCTTCCACCCTCCCCTGGAAAAATCCCCTGTCTCCTTAAATCCTGCCTCTGAGATCGTTTTAAAGGCAGACGGAGTTTCCAGTCCCCGAAGCCTCGGAGGGGAGGAAGGGATGCCCATATCGTTCTGCGAACAGGGTAGATCCTACTGTCTGTGTGTCCCCTTGCAGTGGGAAACGCGTTGTCCCTACAGATGATGTAGGTGACTGACCCCTAGCTACTACACACTGTTTCCAAGCCACCCTCAGTCCAAAAATCTGCATAAAAAGGCGACCAAAAAAAAGTATTTTGCTTCTATAGCATGTCTGTCTGTCCCTCCTGCTGCTCCTGCATACCAGTCTCTCTGCTACCAGATAGTAATCTTATCCATACGGTTTAATTAAAAAAAAAAAAAAGGAGGGGAGGAGGGGAGGAAAAAAAACCCCACCACGTATTGCTAATCAACCCTGCTTTTGTCCACCCAACCCATTTCTCTCCTTTGGGACTTTCTTGTTGGCTTTGCTGTATGGGATGATTTACACCTGGCTGTGCCTCCTGGGCCCCTAACTGGGTGATTCAGAACTTGCTTGGGTCCTTGGCTGTGGGTGCTGTGTGTCTCTGCACGTTTCTGTCTCTCCGGGGCGGGGGGTGGAGGGGGGAGAAGGAGAGGAGAAAAAAAAAAAGGGAAAAAAAAAAAAGCAGCCCAAAGAGTTCTCATTTATTTCATGCTCTGGGACGTGGCTTGCCTCTATGACAGTGTAATTTAAAGAAATATATGGAGGGTTGAAAAATCATTTGCTCAAATTTGTCCAGATGTTTTGTAGACGTGATTGGAATTTGATTGCCCTTTTCCGCAGGGTCAGAAGATATTAATGTCCCAGAACTTAAATTGCTCGCAGACCCTGCCTTGCTCTTTGAAGATGTAAAATGTTGGACTCATTACTGTTTGTTCTCCAAATTCAAAGTTTCCTCTCTTGCACTTTCTTAATGGATAATACACATAGAAATAGACCTTTATCTTTCTCCACCCTCTGAAACCTTTAACCCACCGGGAATTTCAGAGAATTTTAGAGGATGAGAGCTGAATGCCTTTTTAAGGCTTTCTTTCTTTCTTTCTTTCTTTCTTTCTTTCTTTCTTTCTTTCTTTCTTTCTTTCTTTCTTTCTTTCTTTCTTTCTTTCTTTCTTTCTTTCTTTCTTTCTTTCTTTCTTTCTTTCTTTCTTTCTTTCTTTCTTTCTTTCTTTCTTTCTATTTCATTTTATTTTATTTTATTTTTATTCCAGATCTTTTTTCCTCTAGTCCCTTGGTAGACATTTGTTCAAAGACACTGTTCCTTTGGGAACCTCCCAGCCCCCAGGTTTCCTGCGTTGCCCTAGCACCTGTTGACTTGAAGGCCTCCTGGACTAGAGCAGTGTGAAAGAAAGCGGGGGGCAGTCATTAAAAAAAAATAAAATCTGATTTTTAAAGGTGTGGAAAAACAAACCAGAGCCAGATGTGAACTCTGAAGCTTTAATTGGGGTGCCTCCCCCCAGAATAAAATAGGAAGTGCTAGCTTTGCCACGCCAGCATGGAGCCCCAGGGTCCTGACTTTCTCAACAAGGTTGCCCAACCCAAGCAGTCTCAAAGGAGACTCAATTTAGCCCCCTTCCCTGCACCATGTCCCTGTGCCACCCAGCAGCCCATGGTTGTGCTTTGCTCCAGGAACAATACTGGTGGGAGTTGCTCCGGGCCAGGGTCCAGACGACTGGTTGGCAGACCCTTGGCACATCTCCCATTCAGCCTGGTTCTTTCTGCAGGCATTGAGCAGGGTTGGGTTTTCACGGTGCTTCAGAGGCACCCTTGTGGTTGCAGGAGAGATTTCTATCTCCAGACCTGCTGTTATCCTGCATTTGCAGAAACCTCTTTCTTGAAAAGCATCAACCTAGGCAGGGGGTGTTGGCTCACCATGGATGGGTCACCAAGCACTGCTGGGCAAAAGGAAACACAGAATCACAGATTCCTAAAGGAAAGTGGCAAAAATATCCCATCCTGTGGTCTGGGATCAGCTTTGGCTTGAACCTGCTCCTTCCTTCAGCCTTGGTTGTCTCAGAGAACAGTGTCAAGCGTGGGATGAGCCTAACCATCACTTTCCTTTCTCTTTCTCTCTTTTCCTTTCATTCTTCTCCTTTCTCTCTCTTCCATGCAGGCAACTTTGTAAAGAATTTACAGATCTCTTGGCCCAGGACAGGACACCCATTGGAAACAGCCGGCCCACCCCTATTTTGGAACCAGGCATTCAGAGCTGCTTGACTCACTTCAGCCTCATCACTCATGGCTTTGGGGCCCCTGCTATCTGCGCCGCCCTCACTGCCCTTCAAAACTACCTGACTGAAGCTCTCAAAGGCATGGACAAGATGTTCTTGAACAACAACACTGCTAACAGGCACACATCTGGCGAAGGACCAGGTAGTAAAACTGGAGACAAGGAAGAGAAACACAGAAAATGAGAGGAAAAAAAAAAAAAAGAAAGGAAAAGAAAAAAAAAATTAAATAAAAGGAGAAAAAAGAGAGAGAGAGAGATAATCTTTTAAAACAAAACCGTCTTAATTTTAGCTTTAAAAATATTGGATTGGGCTTGGAAGAATTCTATTAGGTAGGACAAAATAATAATAATAATAAAAGAAAGAAATGAATAACTTATTGGAAGAAATCGGAGAAACATTTTTGGTGTCAGTGCTTTGATTTCTTGAGCTGCACGGTCTGTCTTACTCTTATTTCATTTTATTCTTTCTTTTTTTTTTTGGTTTTGAATGACGTCCTGTCTCCACCCTAGATAAAATGATCTTCCAGAGCGTTCTTTTCTGAGCAAGCCCATCGCCTCATTCCCCACTCTTCCCATCTCATCTCACCTCCCCTTGGCTCTGTCTACACTAGGAAAGGAGGGCAGGCAAGTGCTCAGGCTACCCCAGACCTCTCACGAAGACAGCCCCACCAGCCATTCGAGCTGTGTTCATGGCAGTGTCTTCACTTAATGGCATCAGATGGGATGCTTCAAGTCATGGTAGCTCAATGAAATTAGCTAACAGTATTTTTTAAGAACCTTCTTTTTTTTTCCCTGGTCTAGACAGAGTCTCTATTTAGATTACCAATGTTTAGAGGCGTGTGTGTGCGTATGTGTGTGCATATGCATATGCACACACATAACCTGCTAGAGGTGTGCGTGTATACTATGTATGTTTGTGTGTATATATATATGTATATATCTGGATGTATACATATATATATTTAATATGTGTGTATAGCCACACATATTCATGCAGGCAAACATACCTTTGTTATTTAGTACTTGCCATCGATGGTAAAATGCCTTGTCTTAATGGGTTGCAAAATTTGAAAGTAAGGTCTGGTACAATGTCAGTGCTGTCTGGTATCTTAATTTTCTGAGATCTCCTCTTTTTCTCTGGGAGTTTTATATTCCTGACTATGCCAATGTTTCAGTCCTTAATTTATTTGAGTTTTGTGTGTGAGAGATATCTTTCCCCATTTTTAAAGAACTGTTAAGAACGACAAAAAATGAGTGATATGAGTATGTAATTCTTACTCAGGAGTATGCACTATTTTATTTTCTTCTGTTTCCTAAAGCTTTGCCCGCTTGGCTTATGAGCTTCTTCAAAGAGGACTAGAGATCCCTACACAATATATCAGGTACAGAGAAAAAAAATCCACAATTCTGATATTCTGATACTTTTTTTTTCTTTTTTTTCAAATCAAAGCCAGTTGTTTCAGAATTCTGTAGGTGCACTTCTTTAAAGAAGCTCAAAGGGAATAATTCGAAGGAGATAAAACTATAAGTTGAAATCGAGGTGTAATATTGCAAAGAAAATAAGAGCTGTGTTGAATGTTACCGCACTTGCTTGGCACCAGGGGTTTGTACCCAGGGACAAAAGGGCTGCCATGTGATCTGGCTCCTCGTGACGGGAGCGGGGAGGGTTTGCCAGGGAATATCCTGGTTTCTCATCTCAGTCTGAGGAAATCTGTTTCTCTTAGAAAGCTTTTCAAAAATGTCTTGTGACTCTTGCTTTGGAATGAGTTGGAGTGGTAGGGGGAAAACCTTCTTAACTTCAATGTTTTTTTCAGTGGTTTGGTGTGTGACAGGATGTCTTATGCATATGATTTGGGAGGGGTGGAGAGGAAGTCTGATTTTTTTTCCTTTTTTTCTTTTTTAACATATCTTTATCTGTCTTATGTGGTAAAAATAATGCTAAAGTGTAAGGAATTTCTGTTTGGATTTTGCCGTATTGGGTAATTGCATGTATTTCTCAGTGGGGCAGGGGTCGTGCACTAACACATCTTTTTGCTTATGTCAGAACAGTTTATGGGTGTGTGAGGGAATGTCCTGGCTCTCCTGGAGTCACTGGCAAAACTCCAGTGGGGTCAGACCTCCCCCAGGACCCCTGTTAAAGCTGCAGCACCCTGTGCCACCGACCTGAGCAGGCACATCTAGGGGAGAGAGAAGCCTTAGCCTTGGCTTAGTTCCTAAATACCTTCCAGAGTGGCTGGTGGGGGAGATATAATCTAGCAATACTCTCCTCAACCTCCAACAAAATGTTCTTAAAGCAAAGCGAACGAACCTCTTAATTCCCACCCATAATGTCCTTAGCTACCTGGGAGATAGCAGGAGGTGAAGGTCTCAGCTTGTGTCCCCTGCTTGTGAGTTGGACACGTGGCAATAGAAGCCTAGGAATTGTCCTGCCTTGCTCAGCCCCAGGGAGCCCCCACGCATCTGGAGCTGCTCCTCATCCATGCAACTTTGGTCCTTCTCAGGCCGAGTGCTGGTGGCATCCTCATGTCAGAAAAGGGGGAAGTTGAGGCAGGTGGCCTTCCCTAGGGATTGCTGGGATGACTTGGAGGTGGTCTTTAGCCCTGGCAGCCAGCAGTGGGTTTGGCAATTGGCAGGCCCCCATGGATTTCCCCAGAGGAGCTGTGGATCCCTGGGTGACATAGATCTCATGGATCCCTCTTTGGGGTACTGGGGACTCCCAGATTGAAGAACAGCCTCAAGGCAGACACTGGCCTTCCCAAGCCCACCCTTTTGCCAATCACTCCCCTCCTTCCCCATTTCTGCAGCCCCCTGGGGAAGGACAAGCCAGGCTCCAGCACAGGGCAAGCCCCAGCAGTGGGATACGTGAGGAAGGGAAGAGGTGCACTTATGTGTATATGGGGAGGAATGAATGGCATCACCTGAAAACACGTCTCTCTACTCTGCCCATTGAGGCTATTTACTGAAGCCTAGCTCAACACATTGAACAGCACTTTGCCTTGGCAAACAGCCTTTGTGAGGAGCCCATGGGTCCAAATCCTCCAACATTCCTAGCCTGGAAGGGCTCCTGGGCACTGGGGAGACCCCAAGTCAGAGCTCAGTCTTCCATCTCCCCAGCTGCACGTCCAGGGACACAGGGGACCTGCCCACATTCACCCAGGAGCTTCCAGCTGAAGGTCCAGGGGGATGCTGAGGATGGTACTTGGTTTAGGGGGGAGTGTTGGGGAAGCTCCTTCCTTTTAGATGTGGAAGACAGCTTAGAGCATCACACCACCACTGTGAATTAACGGGAAGAGGGAACTGCTTGCAACTTCTCAGGGAAAGATCTGCACACATGCACACACACGTGTGTGAGGGCCTGATCCTGCTGCTGCTGCAATCTCCCCTATGTGCAGGTTTGGTCTACTGGAGCAGGACCTAAACCTTGGGAAGGTTACAGAGAGAGTTTCAGTTGACTCCTGGCAACTTTGGATATGCCCCTAGTGCCTCCTACCTGGAAGAGACAGGCTGCAAGTGCCAGGCTGTGCTTCGCTCAGGTGAAATAAAGGTGAACGTAAAATACCCATCGATTTCAGAGGGACTCCCCATTTTTTTTTTCCCTAAAATTCAGAGACAAAATCCATGAGGTTCGTGATTTAAAAGCAAACAGGGAGAAAGCTTGGTGTAGGAGCATACCCATCCTTCTCTGTTCTTCGCCATGGCCCCAGAGGGACACATCCGGTGCTTGGTGGCTACGGGTGCTAAGCACAGAGGTCCCCCCCTCCCCGAGCTAACTTCAGCCTCCCACTGGAAAACATTTTCCTGCTCCCCAGCACTTTCCGAGCCTGACTACTTCTGTTGGCGGGGCAGCTCAAACGTTTATCTGATAATTGAGTTATTAAAAGATTTGGTTTCCCCGGGATCATAAATCAATAAACAGGAGGATTAACACGGCAGCTTTGCTTTTTAACTCAAGGGAAAAGTTTGAGGCGAGACTGTGAAAAGTTTGTTTTCAAACCAAGCAGGTGGGTTGCTGTAAATTTTATTTCATTCTCAGTCTCGCTTTTTTTTTTTTTTTCTGTATATAGCAATTTTGTTTTCCTTTGGAAAGATCTTTGTTTTCATACTCTCCCCGACTTTTACATATTTTTTTTTCCTGGTTGTTATTCACACAAGGTGTGAAGGAAACAAAAAGCCAGTTTTATGGGAACCCTTTTACAATCCAGTGATTTCTCTAAAATCGGGTCACGTCTCATCCCCCCTAATAGAAATTCTCTGTGAGAAGCTGTTTCAAATCCCTTTGCATCCCGGTCCCCGGACCAACCTCCCCCCAAATCCCCGAATTTCCATTTGGGACCGGGTGGGGAGAGGATGTTTTTTCAGACCGTTAGCTGTGCCCCAGGGCTTATTCCCTTCCCCTGCTCATCTCTTTCCGACCGGTTTAACGCTCAGACCTGTTCGGCTCGGGTTTAATACGTTTCTCGGAGAATTTGGTGCTCGTTTCAGCTGCCGTAAGCGTTGCCAGATCGATCCGGCCAAAAGCCCCTTCCCCTCCGGCTTCCCCGTGTGAAAGACCGTATGCTTTTTACAAATAGTATATTTTCTTATACAAAGGAAAAAAAAAAAAGTAAGAGAAAATATCCCCAAACACACTGGCAAACGCCTGAACGTTTCAAGAGAGACGAAACATTGTGTGCCAGCGAGAACTAAAGGAAAGGAAAATCAAACAAATTCAAAGCTCCGAAAAAGCAGTTGAGAAACTGGAGAGATGAAAGAAAAATATCACATAAACACCGTTCTCCTTTCTATGCCCCAAACGATCCCTTTCACCTCCTCTTCTTGGAAAATCTGACCATGCAGTGAGAAATATCAGTTTATCGACTCTTCCTGAGAAGAAATGCGGAGAGGCATTCAGTATTGAGTTTGTATATATTTATTTATGCTTAATTTAACGGGAATGTGTAAATATGGCGAGCAAGTAGTTTTTGGGTTATTTATCTGTGAATCTATACCTCTGTGAATGGGTGGGGGAATTTAAAAACAAAAAGAAAAAAAAAGAAAAAAAAACAAAGAAAAAAGAAAATCAACAAAAAAACCGCCTGACTAGGTAGTATCCTATCTGAATCTCTTCTGTTCCTTATAGACAAGCTGTTATGGTAATGGGTAGAAATTGGTTTCTTGTCCAGTGATGACCTGATTTACATAAATAATAAGAATAAGAATAAGAATAAAAAAAAAGAGATTGTTGTGTTTTGTTGTATTTTCCTCTTCAGTTTTTTTTTTTTTTGAATGTTGGTGCTGCTTCGATTCTGCAGACGGATTTACTTATAACGCCAAGAAGTCTTCATTTTCCCAATCTAGGCTTTGGGGAAATTCAGGACATGTCTCTACATTAAAAAAAAAAAAAAAAAAAAAAAAAAAAAAAAAAAAAAAAA
>VXAL01005153.1:8465-31785 GCA_013399475.1 Chauna torquata | reverse complement strand
AAAAAAAAAAAAAGACAATAAATATTGCTTCTCAGAAATGTTGGTATTTTATTTGTCTGACTCAAAAGTGTCCATATTTTTACCACTCTTACCTCTTCATTCTAAGCAGACCTGTAATAAACCTCATGTCATGTTAACGTGATCTTTCGTTTCATTTTGCCTTTACTAGCAGAATTAGGAGCTATGAATGAAAAATGAAATTCTTTCCATTTTCAAAGTATTAGCCATTAAATCAAAATGTTATGTATCATTACAAGGCTTCGATATTAGGAAACGTTTTTTTAATTTTTTTTTTCCGAGGTCCCCATTGTTGTGTTACTGTTACTGTACGTTTCACCTATGTATATGTGGATGTGAGTGTGTATATATGTACATATATATACTCTTATATACAGATCGGGAGTGATGTTCGTATTCACAACGCGGCATTATTTTCTACCTTTAGGTCTACAGTCGCAGCACCAGTAATTATCAAAAGGAAATATTAACCCCCCTCCTCCCCTCCGTTCCCAAATCGGTTTTATTTGGGTTTGTAATAGGCAGTCCTGAAGAATAGCTATGGGGAGATCCGGATCCCCAGGGCTAACCCGGAGCCACTCCGGAGTGACTCGCGGTTTACCCTGCAGTTGGGTGAAGGGGAAGGCGGGGCGCAGATGCCTTAGGATTTATTTTTATTTTTATTTTTTTCAGTGCTGTCATAGAAAGCAGTATTCCCCCCTCGTAAATCAGAGCTGGAAAGGACTGTCAATTTAAGCCTTCGCACAGTCATCCTGCAAACACACACACATGTGCTCAGATAAACACGGAGCCCTGCGGCTGGAAGCCGGTTTAAAGCACCACATTTACTGCGCTGAACTATTTTAGTTAAATGCCCGCTCTGAAGAGTTGGCTGGGGTTGGGTTTGTCTGTTGGTTTTTGAGGGAGCGGTAGTTAAGAGGGCAGGCGGAGAAATGCAGGAGCCGCAGCAGGCAGCGGATCGGTTTTTGCAATTTAATTTTTCTCCCGGAGAAGGGGTGGGGGGATAGCAAAGATTAAATCCATCCCCACCTCCATCTCCCAAACTACCTCCCTTCTCCCTCTCCTTCCAGCTTGGACTACAGGAGCCGACTCAGCTGATCGTCCAAGGTGTCCAAAATAAATCATCCTCATCACAATAATAAAAAACACATTGCAAACCACGACCCCAAAGTCTGTTTTATGGGGAAGCTTTCGAGGCTCGCCTGCCTCGGCTTCAGCCAGGCTTGGACTCAGCCGTGACCTACTTTCTCTCCGCAGTGTGATGGCAAAAGCGCCCGCAGCAAGTTTGCGGGGCCCGGGATGGAGGGAGAGGGTTGGAGCGGGGGGGACCGGGACAGCGGAGCCGGGGGGCGAGCGGGGGGAAGGAGGTGGAAGGATCAGGGGAGCAGCGAGAAAAAGAGAAAAAGGGAATCCCACTTCCCCTTTTTCTTCTTCCTACCGGGGTTTTGCAGGGAGAGGATCGGGGACCCCCGAGCCCCCCCAGCCCCTCTGCAAGGCTGAGGCAGCTGCGGGCAGGTGCGGGGTGAAGGATGCCCGCGGGCAGGGAGCGCCGGGAAGGGCAGCGACACCGGAGCTGGTTTCCAAAAACAAGGCTGCATGCTTTTACGGTTTGTTTTGTTTTCTTTTGTTTTAATCGTACCGATGATATTATTTTTAGTAGAGCATATGTTTTGCATGAAACCTTTCAAAACTGCTCGCGAAGTTCCCAGAGGAGTCTGGGAGGGCTCTCTGGGGGGCGAGGGGGGCTGCTCAGGAAGTTTCTCTGCTGTCCAAAAACTGTGCAACAGTTATGTAAAAAGGGGATTAAACATTTTGAAAGAGCGAGGAAAGCTCTTCTATAACTCAGCAGAAGCACCCGCTTGTGAAATCGGAGGCTCCGTTAGAAAGCGACCCGACGAGACGACGAAGGGCTCACCCCCGGCACCCTAATCTCCCAGCGGCAGTCTTGAGATTGCAAATCCAGTGCATATACGTCTATACTTATAGTAAATACAGGTAGCTGCTTCGGGAGCAGGGCTCCGGGTCCCTCTGTGCCCTGCTTCCCCCGGGGCCGGCTTCTCCTCCCGCTCCCCCCGGCTCACAGCCAACGCTGCTATGGGTGGGCTCGCACACCACGGGGTCTGGAAACGCGGTGTCAGGAGAGGAGAAATATGCCTGCTGATCTCTGCTCCACTGCATTTTCCCAAAGGTCTTCAACAAATCAGGATCTGATTCTTTCTATCATCTATCTATCCATCTATATATCTGTCTGTCTGTCCGTCTATCTATCTATCTCCTGGTCTTTCCCCTCTTCGAGCTTCTCCCTCAGCTAAGGTTAAAAATAAAAGAATAGCAGCAGTAACCCATCTCATCAAAATTTCCCCTCCCCACCAGTCTGATGTTATAATCTGCTTTCCCAGTCATGACCGGCGGGGACCTTCTCTCTGTCCCTCCTACCTTGCCCTAGTCTCTTTTTAAAACTCTAGGTACTTCTAGTTTCCATTACAAAACTTCACCTTGATTTATATAGTCATAAACATCATTTTTGTCTTCCATCCCTTTGGGGTAAACTCTTTTCTTTCTTCCTTTTACTTTTCTCCTTTTCCCCTCCCCACCTGCATGGTATGGCCCACATTTATACGAGACCTCATAAATAACATCTGGTGTCCCTATGATGGAACTAGTCAAATGTCTTAAATAATCCCAAGTACCAACACATTCTCTGTATTCTTTTGCTTTCTCTGTCTCTCCGTAAACAGGCATCCAGACATATTTTTTTCCCTGTAGCTGGACGTGTGTATGTGTGTGCTCAGCTGCACCAGGACATTGTGTTAGATGTCGTGCCACAAAAATGTGCGTAGCCGCGCTGCACTGTGCGGAGTCGGTCCCTCTCTCCCACCACTACTGACTTTTATGAGTTAATGAGGGAAAAAAATGTGCTCTTTGCTTTTGCCTTCGGAATGAAACCCTTGGAATAGACTTCAGGCGATGCAAAGGGCCAGTCCTCCCCGGTGCTGCCCTCACCCAGCACAGGGCTCTGCTTTCCGCACATCACACGGACCCCGGGGCATCCCAGCCGGGCCCGGGGCCTGATCCGGCGCCCCAGGGCAGCGGAGCAAAGGCTGCTCGGATATCCCTTGCAGCAAGTCGTCCTTCCACGAAATCTCTGAGGAAAGGAAATCTCTGGGGAACTACGAGTTAAGAGCGTCTCTATACTCTCCTTGACACGAAAATGGAAAAAACAAGAGTCTTACGCAATTACGAAATCACCGCAATTACTTTGGAGCTTCCCCCAAACATCAGTAAAATTAAAAGGGTGTGTGTGTGAGCCTGTGCACTTCTCACCCGAATATTCAAAAGCAATAACCCTTCTAACCCCCCGCCCCCCGCCCTTCCCCGGATCTGCCACGGATGGGGCAAATGAAAAATTATCCAGGACCAAAAAAAAAAAGAACAGTGAGGTTCAACATTTGGCAAAGTGTTTTAAAAGCTAAGGCAAGCAGTACCCCGGGTGTACAGCGTGACCTCCGCTTCCCCAGCGTGGGGAGGTGCTGTGCCCGTGATTATTGCTGCTCTTAAATAAACAGTGGCATGCGCGGAGTAGCCCCTTCTTCTGTAACACGTGAGCACGATGTTCTGCCCAGGTCGAGAGGAACATTTCATTTAAAACAGAAACGTTAGGTTCTTTCCAGGTGATAAATTAGTGAGTGTTGAGACGTACAAAGAGCAGCGGGTACAACGGCAATTATATCCATGGTTTGACTTGCTTAAAACGGCAAGGTGAACGAAGTGCGTGCGAACATATCCCTACCTTGTAAAAATCCATTAAAATATCAAAAAGGGTCTTTTGTCTCATGAAACCAGCTCTAAGACTAGTTTATCTCGCTCTTGGTGCACAGACCATCACCTGATAGTCTTCGTTCCTGGAAAACTCCCAGTGACTTAACCGAAAGCTGCAGTTGCTGCACCACCAGCTCTGTTCTTCCCCAAAACTGTGAGCAACGATTGGGACAAGACCAAGCCCCGGTCTCCCTTACACTGACTCTGCTTTATTTCATTTCAGAGTGGATCCTATTTTGGGTGGGAAAGACAGCCTGTTTCCAGCTCTGTATAGAAAATCACACTACAATAACTGATAACAATGGGAAGGGGGTGGTGGAAGAACTGCACATTGGGGACAGAAAGCATTTTTCGGATAAAGGCTTTCGGCGGAAACTGGATGGATTTCAAAATCTTTTTAAAATTAGAATAACACGAACAGCAAGGAAGGAGGTGACATATTTTAAAACGAAAAGTTCTGGATTTAAATATCATTGTTTGGCGGTGAACGTGCGAGATGGTTTTGTTTGACTAGGAAAGCAAACCCCGACTTTAACCTGCCCCAGAGAGTCGCCTGTTCACCCCCCGACACCCCTCATCCTTACACTCGCTAAACCCTGAGCAGACAGAGGAGTGAAGAAGGCTGGGAAAGTGCAGGAGACTGTCGCTTAAACCCCTCCAGTTTTGCTTTCCTGGGACCTTGCGACTGCAGTCGGAGCCTGGAGGCTTTCCCTGCGCCGGGCAGCTGCCGGGGGAGGACGGGGGCGATGGCCGAGGCGTAGCAGGGACCTCCTTCTTCCTTACGCTTCAAAGGTTTCTTTAAACTTTAACTTAGGAGTGAGACGAGATGAGCGAAAGTAACTCAGCCTCGACCTGTAAACTCACGTTTTGGAAACAGCGATTTTTTTCTTTGTTTATTTCTCTATATTTTTTTCCCTTGCCCTCTCCCTGCTCTGGCCTTGGTTCGGGAAACTGGGGTTTGTTTGGAAAGTTTGGAAAGTAGAATTATACTAGGAAAAAAAAAAAAAAAAAGAGGGAGAGAATTAGTTATATAGAATTTCTCCTCTGGATGAAAGGTGATAATTAGTGGTTTGCTCGCCCAAATGGAGAAACACCCGCAGCCCAAAAAAAAAAAAAAAAAAAACCGCACGGAGCTGGGGTGTTGTGCAATCCTGGAGGATGGGTGTGAAAGTCAGGAAGGGCTTTTCTTTTCTCCCTCTGGCTGTAGATACCGTGTGTGTGTGTGTGTGTGTGTGTGTGTGTGTGTACATATACGTACTTGTGTTACTGACCCGCGGGAAATATTTTACAGCTACTTATCTCTCCCCGTGCAGAAAATGAAGGCGACAGGGTTGTTTCCTCCTTTCTGCCTGGCTTTCTCCCTCTCTCGCTGTTCATATGCAGCTGCCCCATCCCGTGTAGGCAGCCTTTCGCAGTCTCCTTCATTTGCCAGCAGCACCTGACCGACTCCGGGAGGCTTTTCCTGCAATCTGAGCTACGACCCCTGCCAGCAGGGATGGCCACGGTCAGAAACACGCTGGACCAGGGCGAGAATCGGCTGGGGAGGCAAAGTTGGGATATCCCCAGTGCTACCCTCTTGCTAAAGCTGGGAGAGGAGAGAGGAAGACCTGGGAGGGAGCTCATCCTTCCTTCCCCCAGCCCGACCCCGAGCACGGCCCCGGTGCTCCCCTCGCTCCCTCGTCCCCCCCGAGCGGGGTGATAACGAGCTCGCCCTGCCCGCTTCCATTCCCCGACCTCCCCCCTTCCCAACATCCTGTCAAGCAATAGGCTGTAAAATAGTTATCCAGCCCAGCACACAGGCAAGTGCCGTTTGAGGGTAATTTCTGCCCCGAGCGTTTGGCCGGGGGCAAGGCAAGCGTGCTCTCTAACTGATCAACCTGGATATTTCATTATTCATTAATTTACTGTTTAACCAAATCCCACTCATTATCAGAGGCAACGCTTGGCAGAGCCCAGCGAACAGTAGCAGTTGGTGTCAGGCGTGGAGAATTGGCCCATTTGATCCTGGGCTGTTTTATTATTCAACACCACTGACTGAGAAAAAGGCCCATGAATAATAAAGAGCCAAAGCGTGTTTGAACTGAGAAGCATGACACAGCCTTACAAAACAGCAGTTAGGAAATTAAAGGCGAGATGGCCCAAGCTTTGCATTTTTTATTCTCACTGTGGGCACAGGCATTGGGATCCCACATTTATTGTTGCTCCTGTGTTTATTGTTGTTGTTATTAGTGTTTTCCCACAAGCTTTTTGAAAGGTGCAAACCCAGACTCTTAATTGGGAACTTTTTATTGCAAAGTTTCTCTCTACTCCATCCTGACTATCATTTTGGTTTTAAAAATGACACAACTTGTGCTGATTGCTTTTGCTCCCTTCCTTTACTCCACAGGAAATAAGCCCACTATAGGTACCGAGTCTGGATCATTTTGGGTGTAAACCCACATTAAATCTCACAAGAGAAGGTTAACAGAGCACTGGGATTCCAGCAGTGCCTCAGAAACTCTGCTGAGATCCTGCAGGACCCTCAGGGCTGGGACTAGTCCTTAAGGATCAGGTCTCCAGGAAACTATTCCTTTGAAAGCATTTTTCATATTTTGACACCACCTTCATCTCTAGGCACTGATCACCAGCTGAAAAACAGAATACAGCTCCTAGACAGCGACACCATTCAAAAAGTATTTCATGTTGGATGCAGATAATATAAGAGTAATCCTTGTTACTGTCATGTTTTTCATTCTAGTGAACCCAGATGTTTGCTTTTTTGGCCTGAATTCTTCCCTTCCATACAGCAGCAACTCACAGGTGTTATCTTAGTTACATTAGCAACAGCATGCATTTTCCGAAATTCTGTTTTTAGTAGGACACATAGGATTGTCCTATGGAGTGTTGACATTTTGTAGGTCTTAAAAAAAAAGTTTTTATTCTCTAAGGTGGCTAAAATACAAGGTCCTGAAAAAAAAAGAAGGAACAGTCAACAACAGCCTTGAAAAATGCTGACTGAAAGGGCTCTACTTAGTGTGTCGGGCGAGAACAGTGGAACAAAATAACCCTAATCTCACCTTTTTCAAATACGAGAGTTTTGCAAGTCTTTTGGTCAAAATGTTCTTTCTGTGTTGCTCTTTTGATATTTCTTGATTCTGAAAAAGACTGTTGTGATTTCCATATGTTGCATCAACTTTTCCATTAGAAATAACATCTTTAATGTCATCAGGTTGCAGTAAAGATCTGGCTTTAAGCTCTCCTTAAGCAAATGGCAGGATGAATTTTACCTTTCTGACTTTGCTATCCCCCTTCTGTCAACTTCACTAAGCATTATGGTAGGAGCAGCCATGGTATTTTATTCCTCCCTGCATACGGGGCTGGGTATAACATGCTGTGGTAGTCACAGACCGGGGGAGCCAGCCCCATAACGCTGAGGCTGGTCTCCCCCTTTGCCATTTGGATCTGCTCAGACCCAGACACTCCAGATGCTTGGCTGGAGAAAAGAGATTGTGCCTCCTGTTTGTGTCCCTTCCTATCTTCCCTCTCATCTTCTCTCCTGCCTCCTGAGATACACAGAAGTGGGATTTCTGATGGGTGGTAGCCGTGCGGGGAATGATAATTGTAAGACCAATTGCAGGTTATCTGCACATATTAGTTCTGGTCAGGATCAACAAAGAACTCCTAAATGATTTAGAGTTACTTGATTTGGATCAATTGTTTATTTAATAAAAAAGTGGCCAATTCAACCCCACACCACATGTCTTTTTTTTTTTTTATTTGTGGCCTGGCTCCCTGCAAAGGCATCTTTGAACAGGCCATGTGTATCCTATTGTGGCAGCAGGCACTTATCCATAGAAGCTGTCTCATCCTGCAGGGTGTTTTTAATTTTTTCTTTTTCTTTTTTTTTTTTTCTTTTTCTTTTCCCCTGCTGTTACTTCTAGAAGAAGTGGTGTGAATTTCATTGGATTTTTATGTCTTGATTAAAAAAGTCCAAGTCCAAGTCTCTCTCAGGAATAAGTGATCGGAAATTTGGCTTCTTACTCAGAGCTTTGCCTTATCTTTCTAAATGAAAACCTTCTTTATAAATCACTTCAGATTACCAGTTTCCTCTTAAGTCTGGTTCAGGCTGACTGTGGGTTTTAAATAATGGGAAAAATAATAAGGTGTCTGTGCATGTGTGTGCACAAGGATTGGTACAGATGCCGCGTGCTCTGTTTATGCCTCTAATGTGTCTATACACAATCTTTTTTCCATCCTTTTTTCTATCTGATCTTTCATTAATATTCATGAGTATGGTTAGTGTTACTGGAATTGAGTGTATCTGGTGCAAACAGTCCCATAGCAGCCCAGATTTCTTGTTAGCATTTGTGTGGGCTTCACACACATCTCAGATGGGTCTTCTCATAATCAGGGAGAACACAGCTAAAGGCCAGGTCCATCATCACTGAACCAACTTCCTTACTGACATTAGGAGAAGAAGGAGTTCACCTGGACATCTCTACTGGCAAATTGCAAAAGATGGCCAAGTAGTTATGCAGAAGAGACTATACACACAGGTCATGTCACTCTACTGCAGTCACACAACTGGTTTGGATAGCCAGTTGCTTCAGCAGTGAGTGGCTGATTATGTGTTAGGGAACATCAGTAATTTGCTCTCATAACGTTTTCACTTGGTTTTCATTCCTGCTAGGTACTAAAATAGTAAAAATCATAGGAGATGATTCACATTCTTCAGGAGATGTAAAATAATGAGGATTCAAGCTGATTTTCTGGAAAGGCAGCAGTCCTTATAACAGCAGTATGTTTTTGTTCCTTAGTAGGAAGTGAGTTCTATTTCTGTTGTTGAAGAAAAAAAAAAAAAACAACAAACAAACCATCAAACAAAAAAACTAAAAACATTCTGCTGTCAGGACAGAAGAAGAAATCCGGTGTTTCCATGCGTGCATGAATGTGATGAGCAGACGTGCATCCCAGTGAAGGCTGTTGAGTATAAGTGGATGTGAATGCCAGCGAAGGATTATACCGTAGGTGCGGAATTGCAGGTTTAATCACATGTGATTATAACTGAGTGTGGGGGAGGTGGGTAACACTGCTGGTGTAACTGAATGGGGAGTGTGAGGGTGTGATTGTAATTAAGTGTGGGTGTAGCACTCTGAACGTAACTGAATGTGAGTGCCGGGAGTTGGGTATGTAACCAAATGTGAAAGTGTCTGAGTGAGTACATGTTAGTGGAGGGAAGAGGGCATGATTGAAGCTGAAGGTGAGTGTGTCTGAGTGTGTGTGTGATGGAGCTGGTGTGTGCTGGAGGACTCTCAGGAGCCAGGGTGGCACCAGCAGGACCACAAGAGACAGGCTGCAAGCCCATGTTTTTGGAGCCAGGGATGTAAGAGGTGAGGGTATAATCAAAATGCAGCCTGGGTTTTCTAAACCGAAGCATGAGCCGGTACAGCCCTTCCTCTGATGTGCTCAAAGTCACAAGCAATCTCATTGACTTTAATGTAGCTGAACATGCATGAATAAGTGCTCAATACCAGGAACAAAGACTACAAAATTACTGGATGTAATTAACTAACCCAGTAGTGAACGGTGCTGGGATAGTCTACAAAACATTGACTACTTGCTCAAATAAAATACTATACACATATATATGTATATTGCTGTGTTCCTGTTCCCAGTGTATTCATTTTTTTTTTTTAATGTATAGTTTAGTCTGTAAGTTTACTGCAGGAAAGTTTTTACAAACAAGGCATTTCAAACGACTTTTAGAGGATGTTTGTGGCAGAGGTATTTCCAAATACTTTTTCATATGTAGCCTGTGTTTCTAAGATCTAAATTAATCCAATCAAGGCAAAGGACTAACACATCATAAACTATGTGTCTAATCAAAACTAATTAGCCCAACTTTATTTTGATATATCAAACATATATAACAAACAGCCCATAGGCTTGAGACCAAGATGCCTCAAAGAAATAATTTGGAATTTGACTTCGAATAATGAATAAATTGTAACCTCAAAGACCATTTATGCATCTAAAAAGAAGCTGAATTAATTCAATTCTTCTTTTTCCTTCCAAACTAGTGGCTCGGCTCTAGTTGTTTGTGTGCCAGAATGATTGAAAATGATGCTACCAGCAATGTTCTCATTGCCATTTGCCAATGTACACAAGTTTCCTATTATTTTTACCTTCCTTTTTACTGCTTCTCATTGAGACAGGCACACACTTCTCTTCACATGCCTTAGGGCTTCTTGACACTTCAGAATTTACCCGAATAGCTATTCCAGAATTCTGGAATAAAATTGGCTACATGGGGGCTTTAATTAAATAACTACTTGGGAACTATTATCCAGAAATAGTAAATTTGCAGGAGTAGAAAAATGTGAAAGAAACAATGTGGCCCAGTGAGTAGAGATATGGCATGGGAGAGAGGAAAAAGTACAGTCTTTTCTCATTTCAGCCACTTTCCTGAAACAGCTGCCTTATTCCTCATTTTTATACATACAAATGGGGATAAGGACCCATATTCTGGTGTTTTACTAAGGGACTGAGGTTAATTTCACTAGATTTTTTTCTTGACTAGAAGGTAGGCATCTGAATAAGTTGCAGAGGCTCCCTCTACACAGACAGAGAGAGTTCTTGCCAGGGGCTGGTTTGTGCCTTCCTAACATGAGTAAATAGGTTGGAAGAACAACATTGCTGTGTCTTTGTGTCTCAATGGACTTGATGGGGACCCAGAGGACTTACAGGAGATGGCAGGAGTTGCCTTTTACACTTAGTGGTCCACTTACTCTTGTTGAACTAAGAGTCCAAGTCTGGCAGAGCTGCTAAATTAGGCATAGATAAGTGGTGTAGAGGTGACTGTTACTACTTATTATTTTATGCTGAGAAGGACTTTGAGATCTTCAGATACAAAGAACTGGGTTTCCCCAGCAGTCTCATTGCTGCTGTAGACTTTCCTTCTTCCTTGTCCTGTGTTTCTTTGCATAAGTGAATTTAGCTTGTAACATGTAAGGGTGGTTCCCTCAGTTTGACCTAGGAGGATTAAGTTTTTGTGGCCTATTGGGTAAGACATCAGCTGAACTTTTACACTGTCTTTAGAGTCACCACATCCACCTTTCTCTGACACCATCTCAGCTGCTTGGTGTTGCTCTACTTTCTTTTGTAGGCTTTGATAATAACAGCACATGCTTTCTACTAACAGCAGAGGATTTTTGAGTGCAGTCTCCACATTTAACACTTACCACCATTTATAATACTGAAGCAGGTCTAGGATGCAAAATATCTATCCAAAGCGAAACCATACTCCCTCCTGTTTCCTCACTCCTAATTTCACTGTGGCTTAATCACAGCATGAGGCATTGAGACATTCTCTTCTAAAGCAGCCTGTTGGTTTAACAGTCTTTTCTGGGGGGAGAAAGGAGCCAGAAGTCTTTCAAGAGGAGCAGGACATTGACCTTAAATCTCTTTCTTCCCGGGCAAAAGCAACTCTTACTTCAGATACACTTTGAGAAAAAATGGTCATGAACTAGAAGTGATGCCACTTGTTATCCACCTGCCCTGCTCAGATCAGAGCACCCTTGCTGGACAGGGCCCCTGTGGGTGCTCAGGGGCACTCATTTGTGAGCCTCATGCAGGCGGCATGTTAACTCAGCTTAGGACAGTGTTGATGCAATGCAAGAGTTGTCCTCTGATTTTTTATTAACTTTCTAATCAGTTGTAGAAGTGAGCTCTTGGATTATGCTCCCAGCCTTTCCTTGAGATATGAGAGTCTGAGGACACTGATTTTAGTCTGGTCTGGGGGTGCTAAGTCATTGAGTATCAAACCCTCTGTGTATGATTCAACACCCATCCGTCACTGCTAAAGCTTTCAGTGACATCAGTGGCCCAAGACTGGAGCCTTAAAGTGTAAATTTTAAGGAATGAATCACTGCACACTTCCATAAAGGTTCCTGCTGGAAATGACTTGATTAAAAATAACACACTTAAGAGAGGTGTTTCAGCTCCAGCCAGACCTCATTAACAGAATCACTCTTGATGTTCTCCTTGGCAAGCCTGGCGTTAGGTCTGCTTCAAACTTGTTTATGAGGTTGTTTGAGGTTTGTGCAGCACACAAGATCTACAGTTGGAAAAGTGTCACTGCATGAGGCTGTAATCCTCGCTGTGGTCAACGTGTTGAGAGTTTTATATTTCCTGACCGCAGGATCTTTCCATAAAGTGAAGGGGGGAGGGATATTATTGTGATTAACCAGCTGGTTTATTAAAACTTCTGGAAGCCATGGTGAAGCTTTAATGAGATTATTGTATCCATAAACTGCAAAGTTTCTTCTGCTCTTTCTTATTATGGGGAAAATAGAGGAACTGGCCAGACCTGTCTCAGGCCACGTGAAAGGTTATTAGAGGCTGTAACTCTGTGTGTGAATGGTGGCAGTGAGAAAGGGAAAGGACTTCCTGATGCACTCACCAACTGAAAATTTGTGAGGTGTTTCTTCAGCCATAGTCCCTGGAGGTGTAAACTGCAGCAGAAGCGTTTGGCAGCCACAGTAGAAACAGGGACAGGATTCTGCCCTTCCCTCAAACCTCCCTGGTTAACTTGTAGGCTGAAACACTAGCAAGTTTTCCACAGGTTGGTCATGACCCATGGTTTGAAAACATACATTGCATCTACAGACCCTGTTCTGCAGAGCCCCTGAGCACCTACACAACAGTATGCAGGTGACTTTAGCCTGACCGCTTGGGATCCTACCTTTATGCCCCCAACCAGAGCCATGACAGGCTCCCCTTTTATCTTATAGGATTGATGGAGTAGCAATTTTCACTAGAAAACAACAGCATTTAACATTTATGCAGAACAGTGTGTACTTGGCTTGCTTTCCAACATTAACTAACTCATTTCTCTGACAGGTAGCCAAACAATATGATGCAGTGCACAAGGGAGAGGCAAAGTGTGCTCCAGATCTCAGGAAAAGCAGTAGTAAGGTGAGTGGTAAGAATTTCTTGGCCTTTCTTTCTTGATTCTTCTATTCCTTCCACTAACTTGAAATGAAACAAGAAAAAATTGCAGGCTGCCCTAGTAATACCCTAATCTTCCTTCTATCCGCTAATTATATTAGTTTATTCTTAATCTCTTCTTTCTCATTGCTCTTCCCCCCTCCCCACCTATTTTTTTTTTTTTCTACTTTCATAGTCTACATAAAAAAGTGCAGGATGGTATTAAGTCAACTGTCATTTTCTTGGAGATATGGAAAAGACATTGAATAGAGTAGGATGGAATAGAATAGTGCAGTTGGAAGGGACCTACAAAGATCATCAATTCCAACTGGAAAAGCTTCACAAGAAAAGGAAAGTATGCCAGGTTGTGTCCAATGTGGTGATCCTTTCTAGACATTAAAAAAAAAAAAAAAAAAAAGTAGGAAAATCAAATGATATTTCTAATATAAGGATTTTTAAGTCCTCCTTCTACAGCAGATAGCTTGGAGCTATCAGGCCACACTTACTTGGCACATATTGGCTGAAATGGCACAATCTAGTCATATCCATATGGGGCAGATTATTTTTCATTTGGGTGACTTTAATGCAAAAGCAGACAACATCACACCTTCTGGTGCCATGCCTGCAGTAAGCAATGCCTCCAGTGTCCACCTCTTTGTTACCCCAAAGCCAATAATTATATTTGCTTGAACAGATCAGGGGAAAAGTGGTGATCTTCTTCAGTAGATACTCTCTGTGCATCCTACAGTACTGCAGGTCCTAGGAGCGACGCAAATGTTTTTTAAAGACCTGATTAAACATTTCTCAAAGAAACTAGTGTGTGGTCTATTTTATAGTGAGGGCAATAAAAATTACTGGATCCAATTTATCCTTAACAAATGCAGGCCAGAGGTGAATCCTAGTTTTTTTTTTTTTAGTTGTTGCTGTAGCAAATATTTGCATTATTATTATTTATTTTTCCTTTTTAGGCATCAACTCAACAATTTCTGTTTTTTTTTGTTAACACAAATGAAGGAGAAAGGATGTTGTTAAAAGAAGAAGCCATTTAAATACAGACATTATAAAAACACAGGGCTGGCTATTAAAGTACTCAGAAAAGTGGTTATGAAGTCTGATTATGATTCCATTTCAATCACTAGCAAAATTCTAATTGATTTCAGTGGGAACAGGGTCTGCCCTTAATCAGTGCTGTCCATTGTAAAGTAATTGATTCACATTCCTGCCATCTGAAAGCAACAAGGCACGTTCCTTAAATTTTCATAAAGGAGGACATACCCTTGTCATTTTGGATTGGTCAGAATCAGTGGATCATAGGATCTCTTTCAAGAATGTGATTTTAATATCCTTGTGTAAATAACTTTCCTTGTAGAACATATGTGAATAAAAAGATTTTTGGGAAGTAACTGAGATAAATTCTGATTATAATCACATAGGGCTAGCAAATTAGTGGGCAGAAATCCTATCATTGTAGGTAGGGCAGGAAACTCCAGCGGTGAACTTTCCTTAGTTAGGGAGGGCTTACGAGAAAGAGTCTTTTGTCCTTCCTGCTTTGACATATTTGCAGTCATCAGATCTGTGCTGAACGTGATCTTCAGCATCCTCAACACATTGCTCACTGCAGGAACAGACCTACTTAGTTATCCACTGTGTAGTATCCAGGAGACTACAGTTTCCGCATCTCTCATCCAACAAAGTCTAGAGATCCAGTTCATTTCAAGCACTCTGTGACTAGGACAGAAGTGATTTGACTGTCAAGCAGTGGTAACATAGTACTACTACATCAGGGATTTCATAACAATAACAGGTGGTAATTTGTGTTGTTCCTTCAGGTTGGCCTCGAGGTGACACTAAGATTGCATTTTCTCATACTTCTGACACCTAGTCTCCATGCAAAACTAGAGCCCATGAACTTACATACACATGGTATAGGAGTACATAAGCAGTCTATAAGGAGTCTGCACTGCAACCATCTGCAAGGGACAGAGGATAAGAAACATTCCATGCTTATGGCAGCTCCACTCCACTTCATGTCCAGAGAAGGGCAATGAGGCTGGTTAAGGGTCTGGAACACAAATCCTATCAGGATCGGCTAAGGGAGCTGGGGTTGTTTAGCCTGGAGAAGAGGACTCTCAGGGGAGACCTTGTCACTCTCTACAACTGCCTGAAAGGAGGTGGTGGCCAGGTGTGGGTCGGACTCTTCTCCCAGGCAAGTAGCAATAGGACAAGAGGACACAGTCTTAAGCTGTGCTAGCAGAGGTTTAGGTTGGACATTAGGAAGTTCTTCACAGAAAGGGTGATTAGGCATTGGAACGGGCTGCCCAGGGAGGTGGTTGAGTCACCGTCCCTGGAGGTGTTTAAGAAAAGACTGGATGTGGCACTTAGTGCCATGGTCCAGTTGACAGGGTGGTGTTTGGTCATAGGTTGGACTCGAGGATCTCAGGGGTGTTTTCCAACCTAGCTGATACTGTGATTCTGTGATTCTGTGATAACCTCCTGTAGACACAGCCATGCCTTGAGAGGTGTCTTCCTTATCTCCGAGACTCAGGGGTAATGAATGGAACTTTTCTACCAGGTAAGATGATCCTTTACACCTCTGTTCAACCAAAAAGCCAGTAATCACTTCTTCAAAGGGAACACTGATCTCTTATATCCAGGCACAGGATATGCTAATATAGGTGAGGAAAAACACATTGACTGTTTCACTTGCAAAAAACGCTGTGAAGACTATTTGTTTAGAGATGTATCACAGGACACAACTGGTTCATAAATGTTAAATATAACATGAAGGTGGAAGAATTTTTCAGTTTTCCCTCCTGCTCCATCCTCTCCTTACCATGGCATCACATGTCCACCTATAAAAACTTGTGCGACCAATACTTTTATGAGTTCTGCAAACCTAAGTAGCGTGTATGCAGACTAGCAAATAAGTGGGTTAGAAACCTTCAAGAAAAAGGCATTAAATCACTTTAAATCACAAAGTTTGATCTGTTGGTAAGGCAATGGGGAATGGGAAATGAGATGTTTCAAGAGGACTTTTCTCAGTGGGAGTTGCAGATAGCCCAAAGATAACTTCTTGTAATCATATTCTGGACCCACATGACACTGGGGGTGACTGCTATTGCAGACGTATGTCAGGTGATGCTAAAGCAAAGGCTTTTTTTCTCCACAGCTGTCAGACTTCCAGGGAAGTTCTGTGTGTGGACACTAATCCCTCGATTCTGCCAAAGAAAATTTTATTATCTCTAAATTGTCAGTGCATTTTTGGTAGGTGAATAAAATCTGTGCCTCAGATTGCCTATAATACTGCATTGTTCTATTAAATCACCATGGCAGCAGTGGTTGTCCCACAACAGAAAAAGTCTTCAAGAGAAAAAAGTGTTTCGATCGATGTGTATAGGGTATGTGTACCCTCCAGGCAAAAAAATCATTGGTCACTCTGTGGGACTGCCAGTTTTAGTTCAGGACTAACTACATCCAATACATGCTAAAGCCGATCAGCCCCATCCCTTCCTCCATGTCTAACAGCACAAAATTATTCTACAGGTTTCTCTTTTACTAATTGGCAGCAGCTCTGTAATTATGAGATAACCGCTCCAAATGAAATATTTGGGATTGGGTTTGAAATATTGTCTCTTCCTGACTGCCTGGGGGATTTATGCAAATGCAGAAAAAAATTGTACCCTAAGTCAAAAGATTCTGTAGTCTTATCCACCTCTTCCAGGACTTTATGAGCAGGAAGGAAGGTTAGGGCAGTTTTTCATTTCCTATGTGAATGTCAGAGCTTGGAACAATAATGGGGTCTGGAATTGCTCTTCATAAAAAGTATTGTCGAAATTATCAGTAGAATGGAAGGGAAATGCACCAGGTGAGATAGGAGATATAAAAATAATTTTCCTGTTGCAAAGTAGTTTTCTTCCTTTAAATGGCATGAAGGGCTAATCTGTTTAGTATCCAAGCAAGCTATTTATATATATCTGGTAATTTATTTTCCTGCAAATAAGTCCATCTGATATTATTAGGGTATATATAGACTACATATATATATATGCATATATATATATNATATATGCATATATATATATAGTTTGCCCTTTTTTTTTTTTTTTTTCTGGTTTCAAATGCTGAAAAATACCTGATTATTTTTGCTGTGTAGCTGGCAGTCACTGACTGTAGCTCAGAACCACAAGCTATAGATTAGAACATTTATAAGACACAACAGGCAAGAGGTTAGTTTTAAGTGTGAAATTTAAAAGTCTCAGCTGGCTAAGTTTTGAAGAAAAGATGAGCCAGGTTCAAGGGTTAACATGAGTTAAGTATCCCAGCATAACCTAACTACAGTACCTGGGAGACTGTGGTTTTAAAATAACTCTTAAGAGTATAACACTAATACTAATTTCGTAAGGCTTTTAAGTTCCAGAAGTTTCCCAAGGTCAATGGTTAACAGAAAAAGTATACCATGCCTAGAATTCAGTTATAGAAACTTGAATACTTTGTCAGATTTCCAAGTTTTCTGTGCACGAGAAACCAAATGAAAAAAAAGTCATAAAATACACTTATGCTGCATTGTATATGAAGACATAATTAGTTCACATGTACACTACATATATGTATCTACATCTACATCTACATACACATACACACACACATACACTTGTACATATACATAGATAGTGTTTAGAGAGGGGAAGAGGAGGGTGACAATGAATCATTGAAGAAAAAGAGTTACCCTAGGAAATCAAAATTTGCTTCTGGGAAGCATAAATATGAAAAAGCAGTATTTATTACTGCAAGAAGACTCATGAGATTTCTAAAGAGATACTGAATATCTGGGGGGTAGATTAGTCTCATGTAGTGTTACATGTCTAGACTGTTGGTACCTAATCTAAGCTAGTTGTCTAAGCTGTTGATCATCTCTCAATAGTCAATGGAAGCAGACAGGATCCTCTGGAGAGCAGTTCATCTCACTTATACTAGGATGGGTTAGGCCATTTTTAGAGGTTTGCATCTTTCTTCACTGACTATAAGAGGAACTGATTAAGTAGTGTAGACAGATGTCTAACTTTCTGATGGCTAAAGTTAGGTGAGGCGAGTTTGCTTTTCCTGTGTTTCCAGGTTAACACCTCCAATCTAAATAAATAGCTTTAACATTTGAGATGCATTAGGTTAGATTGCTAATCTAAATATTAGAAAGCCAAAGGCTTTGAACTACTTGAGCTTTTGTATACCTCCAGTCTTTAAGCATTAATTTTCTTGCTACAGTATTCTTCTTCATCTGTCCTTTCTCAGTCATTGTTAACCAAATTCATAGGGCATGAGACCACATTCTTACCACCTAGAAAACACCTAAATACTATGCCTGGATTTAGGGGTTACCTACAACCCATTGCCAGATGAAACCAAGCCTGCAGATATCTGAAGTATCATTCAGAGATAAAAAGAGGTAGGATTCAGTCAGAGATTAAGGCATTTAAATGGTTTTTTTTTTCAGTGTGTGGGAGCTTATAGGCTCTCAAAGTGTCAAACATCCCACTATGGGAAGTAAAAATCTAGTCAACACGGTCAGTGGAGCATAGAGAGGATGACAGCTCACACTTACACTTAATTTTAATCTGATACCCCAGAAGTCTAAATTGAAAGGACAAATGTAGGTTACACTGTCCGACCCCCTGACCCTGAACTATTTGGTGCACCCAAAGTTGCAGGCAAGTTTCTGCAGCTCCTGCCACCTCCGCACTTCTCATTTCTCCTTTATCTCTAAGCGATACCCATAGCAGTGTCTGTCTCTGCTGAACCAGCTACTGCAGTGTCTGAAGACCTCGTGGTGTCGGGTGTCCCAGAAGCCAGACTTGTACAGAGGGAGTTCAGCTAAACCTCACTGCCTGAAGAAGACATTGATCCCCCTGCCCAGAAGGGATCTCAGAAAGCATCTTCCGCATAAAGAACTATTCTACAGCTTGAGATATGGTGTGAAGGGGGAAAAGGAAGGAAACAGGGAACTATCCTCAGTTCTTGCCACCAGGAGCAGGTGAGGAATACAAAGTTTATGGGACCAGGGAAACAAGGGGAAAATAAAAGCTCTGAAGCTGATGTGTGCCCTGGGATGGAACACCTCTGCTCCTATCACCATGTATGCACTGTGCATTGAAAAATCATAGGATAAAACTTGTAAGTAGTCCCTGACATAGACATAGATCTTTGTTGGTCCTGATGGTGTCTGCTGACAGATAGCCTAGGTGTCATAGAATCATAGAATCATTGAATATCCTGAGCTGAAAGAGACCCACACGGATCATTGAGTCCAACTCCTGGCTCCATACAGAACCACCGAAAAACCAGACCCTATGTCTGAGAGCATTGTCCAAATGCTTCTTGAACTCCAGCAGGCTTGGTGCCGTGACCACTGCCCTGGGGAGCCTGTTCCAGGGCCCGACCCCCCTCTCGGTGAAGAACCTTTCCCTAACACCCAGCCTGACCCTCCCCTGTCACAGCTCCATGCTGTTCCCTCGGGTCCTGTCGCTGTCCCCAGAGAGCAGAGATCCGCGCCTGCCCCTCCGCTCCCCTCGGGAGGGAGCCGCAGGCCGCCATGAGGCCTCCCCTCTCGCCCCTTCTCTGGGCTGAACAATCCAAGGGGCCTCAGCCTTCCTCAAACGTCTTCCCCTCGAGACACCCTTCATCATCTTGCCCTCCTTTGGACACTCTCTAGTAGTTATAATTGGCGTTACCCTGCTGAGTGAATACCTGCTGCTTTTTGTGATGTCCCTTTTGGGTGTTTGTAGTAAATGATCTAGTTAAGGTTCTAAGATCTGGATCTAAGCGCAGAGGAGAACAGGCTCCATCAAGCTTTTATAGATCCAGAGCTAAGTGCTTCAACCTTTTCAAAATCAGAAAAATGGGGTCACTTTAAGAAAAATGCACTCAAACTTGATTTATTTGCATTCAGAAGTACCTCAACTGAAATCGGCAAAGCAGCACTGGTATAAAATCAACTTGAGTAAGGTCAGAATCAGTCACAAAATCTGTTTTTTAAGCTCCACTAAGCCTTTATGATAATTCCCATGCAAATCATCCAGAATACCTTGCTTCTAACAGGCTTTTTCTGAATCTGTGACATTCTGCAGTCTATTTCTCCCAGGCCTTGGATTTTCTGGCAGCGCACACATGCTCACTGTTAATAAAAGCAAATGGCTACAGGGGATTCTGAGTCTTAGATTTAATAACGGGTAAGAGTTAAAGTAAACAGTGACTTTGCACTGGTGCAGACGGCTTCTCAATGGACATGCCAATGGTGAACTGCAGCTCAGCAGTCTTCTTTCCTGGACGTAGATCTGTGTATGATCTGAGCATCACTTGATCTGTATGCAAGGGTAAAGAGGAGGAAATAGCTTTAATCTCTCACCTTCTTCTCTTTCTCTCCTCACTCTCTCCTTTGTTGCACCTGTGAGGCCTTAGACTGCCTTTTCTTTTTCTCTTTCTTCCTTTTTCAACTGTCCAGCTACTGATGGAAAGGGAGTTTCCAAAGCACCCAGGATCCCAAGAGCACTGTGCTAAGAATAAACAGCACAAAGAATAGTCATTTCATAGCAAATACCACTCAGTAGGAAGCAGAAAAACTGAATTAGTAAGTATGCCAGTAATTCTAATCAATATGCTCCCTTTGCATGTCAGGCTACAAATGCAGAACAAAGTTGGTTAAAATGCACGTCCTGGGACATTTTAACATCTGGAACTTTTTATGTATTCATGAAGATTGTAAGTCAGATTCAAAAAGCTGTTTAAACAAGTGTGTTGATACACATAAGGTTTACTGTATAAATAGAAAAAAAGCATCATTGTTAACATGCTTTTTTGTATCCCTGCCAACCTCCTGCCAACTGGGGATAAAGTGTAGGTTGTTGGCATGTGTTCCTAAAGTTCTCATCGGAATGGAAACTTCCCAACGCTGGTTCAAATGTTAGCTGGGTGTTTGATTTAAGCCAAATTGCTTTGGAAAACAGGGATTTATTTTTTCATCAAAATGAGCATTTATGTTGGTAATTTTCACATTTGTTTTTTGTTGTTACGGGAGATGTTTATTTGGGCTTGAAACAAGTGGTCTGCTTGACCTGGTACTAAAAGAGACTGATTTAATTTGGGTAAGACTTGCATTATAGCAGTAGCTGACTGTTTATGAGGGGATTAAGCTGACTTCAGGTTTGTTGTCTATAGATTAGACACCTACTTCTGGTTAATCATCTAGCAACCTATTTTAGGACTGAATGAATCACCATGTGGAGGTTCCTTCCTCTCTTGCACTGAAACCATACACAGAAGCTAGCTGACTGGTTTGGTCCAAACGCCTAACTCAGAGATAAGAGTGATGAGTTCCAGCATTAACGGATGTTAGTGATATGAGCTTCATATGTGCTTCAAGAAGGTAGAGCTAGGCTATTTTGATCCATGTCTAGTGACTGGAGAAGAGTCAGTGGGCACAAACAAGGACACAGGAGGTTCCATCTAAACTTCAGGAAGTACTACTTCACTGTGCAGTTGACAGAGCACTGGCACAGGTTGCCCAGAGAGGTTATGGAGTCTCCCTCCTTGGAGATCTTCAAAAGCCACCTGGATATGGTCCTGGGCAATCTACTCTAGGTGCCTCTGCTTGAACAGTGGGTTGGACCAGATGGCCTCCAGAGGTCCCTTCGAACCTCAACTATTCTGTGACTCTGTGATTCTGTGATTCAGAACTATAAGCACCCCAAATCTACTGATAAATCACCAGTTCTTTAAGAAATGAAATTTCAATGTGTCTCCTAGCTCCCTTTGGCTTCATTAAATGGGAATGAAGTATCTGTTTTAAAACCATGCACTTGATGGAGTGTGAAGCTACTCTTCATCTCATGACCCGACCCCCCCCCCCCCCCCCCCCACCACCCCCCGCCACACACGTNNTGCATCTTCAGATATCCACAGGTCAAATAGATTGGAATGAGAAATTGTATCCTGAACCCTGTGGTGTACTATGTAAGTGTCTTCTTGAGGGTAAAGTAGGAGGCAGAAAGATTTAATTTTTCCACCCACTTGTTCTCTAACCATAAGGGACTCTGTGCCTCAGGGAACCCATCAGGTAGTTTTCCTATCCAGGAGACTGGATTTGAGATATAATTAATTAATTAATCACTGTAAAGCGCTCTGAGATTTTGTTGGAGTTAGAGGCAAAAATGATAATACTCAGGTAAATGGCAACAATAAAGATAGTGCACATGTAAAAAGAAATAATATTTTATGAATGTGTTTACAGTATCCTCATTTAATACCCATTTGGTTTGATTGCTCTTAAAAAAACTCTTTAGTCAAAATATTATATTCTGTTAGCTCCTTGTAGACCCATAAAATGCAAAATGTAATGCATTCATTCTTAAAATTGTAACTTGAAAAAAAGTACTTTTTAATGCACAATAATCTTATTGTAAACATTCTGCCAGAACATGCTTGTATCCAACTTTCTGTTTACAGTTTAAAGTGTTAAATTATGTCTCAGTGTTTTCTTAAGGTGGAATCTAGATGTCTAAAAGTTAGAAGTCTGTATCTAAGAAGGTTATTCTGGGTTCTCTTTGTAGTCATTGGAGAAGACAAGTGATTCTTGAGGTAAGTAGATCTAAAATACGAAAGTAACAAAGCTAAGATGAAGGACTCTCTGGAAATATCTATTTTTCTCTCTTAACTAGGGAACTTGCAGTTATTACTGCAGATGATCACTATATTTTTAAGTGAGTTAGTATGACTTAAACCACTGAGGCTTTAAACACACACAGGTGAGACGAATCTCACCTCCGTTTTCCATTTTCCAAATGAGACATTACAATGGAAGCAAGGCACACAGATGGCTTGAGTTAGCACCTCATGTGTAGGTCTTGATCCCTTTGAGATGCTCCAGGTATTTCAAATGACTATGGAGCTGTTAGATATGACACAGGAGATACTGTAAATAGATTTCTTTTGGAATGGAGGCTGAAGACACCTGTCTGTTGAAGTCTTGGACTTGACTTGTGCAAAAAAAGTTTGATATTTCTGTAAGAAGATCATCTATTCAGAGATATCTAAAACATCTGCTTCTCATCCCATCACAAATGCTGCCTGGGATGCTTTGGCATTTCCAATTCCAGTCCCAGCTTGCAACCAGCAATGAAAGAACATTAGAGGAACTTGGTGAAGCCTGGTTTGAGTTTAGGTATAAGGATGACCAAGGCCCATCTGCTTTCTATCTTCTATGAATTGCTGGCTAGTCTTTTTCAGTCAAGATGTTCAAATGACAACTATGTACATTTTTAAGGAGATTGTGTAGGGAACTAGAATAGGAGCCAGCTTAAAGAACCAGGAGATCCTTTTCCGTTTGTCTCCTCTATAAATCTTTCATTATCAAAATAATGCCTCATTTGTGGTCTTGGATGGCTCTGTCTTGAATGAGTCATATTTCTTCTGATACAGATGATTCATATCACTTCTTGTACAGTGCAGGCCTGATCTGCAGAAAAGCTTA
>VXAL01005152.1:0-12083 GCA_013399475.1 Chauna torquata | reverse complement strand
TGGCCCTACACGTAGCCTTTTTAATGTATGTCTTGTCGGTAATTTATTTGGGGGGGGGGGGGGGGAACATCATTAAGGCATTACAGCTTAATAGTAATACGCACTCAAATGCTATCTGTAGCTTTATTTACTTCATATGAATAACAGCTTGTAGAAGCAGCCCATTTCAATGTTTATTATTGAAATTCTATACAGCTGAAATGAAAAATTCATAAGAAAGGGAAATTTCATTGGCCCAAAACCTAAAATATTTCTTAAAAAGCATAAAAGTAGGACCACTAAGGACACAGCTATACACTATTCATAACAGCAAGGTCAGAATTACTCGTTGAAAAATGCCTTCATTTATTATTAGTTTATATGAAAAAAAGTAACAAAATTATAGGGAAACAAGCAGACAAAAGGTACTGATTTGGTTTGATACAAGGCCTAACTTCATCAAAATGGTTACCTGATGACAGAAAAGTAGTTGTTTTCAGTTATCATCTCACAGCTGTATTGAAGAGAAGAGAATTTCATCAAAACACTTATTGTTGGCAGAAGGATTCTGAGGCATAGAAATACACAAGGTGCATAACGTAGCTTCCATTTCACTGCTGTAAGCCAGGATTTAAATTAGAAGGCTGGAGGACAGAAGATAATGTAGCAATGGCAGTGCAGAGCTCAGTATAGGAAGCCAGTTTTACCTGGTTTGCTTTTGCACCCTACAGTAAATCTGTGTTATATGACTACATAGTTATCTTTACACAAGCTAGTTTAAAGCTTACACATATGTACTACATAGAACACAATGTGCTGCAGCCATAGTGAATGAAGAGAAGTCTTCACACTTAAATCAGAGAAATACGAGAGAAAGACCAGTTTGGTGTGGTCTCTTTATTTGCATATGCTGTCTGGAGATGGAAAAATCACATATATATACAGTCATATAGCTTAGCATATTCTGTAATGCTTTATTTAGAAAGACATCCATACCAAAATGAAAGTATTCAAATAGTTAAAGAAAGAATTGATCTGAGACAGGATTAAAGGATTTTCTCTTTCACATGCTACATTAATGTCTAAATTGACTGGAAGAAATGGTCCTTACTCCATGCCCTGAACAAGAAAAGACGATCCTTGGAAAAGATCCTTGGAAAAAATGATTAGTGGCATGATGCATGGGCCAGGGCCATTAAGGCCTGCTAATGCCCTCAGGGCCTTGACAGTGTGATGTATCACTGAATTTCCCATGTGCTTTACTGTGCCAGCTTAGCGCTAAAAGAAAGTTGCATGATTTAATTTGGTATTTTTGATTAGTCACCTGTTCCTTACAGATACAGTTCTAATCCTGTTTAATTTGTGTAATTTATTCACTATATCTGTGAACTGTTCTAATCTGAGTATCAAATTTCTCATATGTGCAGTAACAGACATGCAGATCTCAAAAGGATCAAAGTCCAGTGCTAATTCATGACAAAGGAGATTTTCTTATTTTGGTACATGGCCTGCATCATGTTTTATGAAAATGCCTTCAGCTTGAAGTCTGCAAACAAAAGTGCTTAGTGAGTGTATACAAATTGTTGTGGTTTAGCCCCGGCAGGCAGCTAAGTGCCACACAGCTGCTCTCTCATTCTCCCCAGGTGGGATGGGGGAGAGAATCAGAAAGATAAAAGTGCCAGAACTCATGGGCTGAGATAAAGACAGGTTACCAGGTAAAGCAAAAGCCACGTGCACAAGCAAAGCAAAACAAGGGATTCATTCACTGCTTCCAATGGGCAGGCGGGTGTTCAGCCACATCCAGGAGAGCAGGGCTCATCCCATGTAATGGTTTCTTGGGAAGACAAACGCCATCACTCCCAATGTCCCCCCCTTCCTCCTTCTTTACCCCAGCTTTTATTGCTGAGCGTGACGCCACATGGTATGTGACATCCCTTTGGCCAGTCTGGGTCAGCTGTCCTGGTCCTGTCCCCTCCCAGCTTCTCATGCACCCCCAGCCTCCCCACTGGCAGGGCAGCACAAGAAGCAGAAAAGTCCTTGGATCTGTGTAAGCACTGCTCTGCAACAACTAAAAACATTGGTGTGTTACCACCAAAATTTTCATCAAAAATCCATAACACAGCATTGTATGAGCTCCTACAAAGAAAATTAACTCTCTCCCAGCCAAAACCATGACAACACATTTGATACCTTAAAAGTTCGAATTGGGTTCCTATCTCTCTGTAACATTCTGGTTTTCTAAATTAGTAGTATCTTTTCAGTAATTTTCAGTTTTTCCCTCTTTTGTGCCTGTGGTGTTTCTAGCTCAACTGACATCAATTTTAAGACAAATGGATGGACATTTAATATTTCTATTAGTCAGTATCTATTTTAAAAATAATCAGTGGCCAAAAACAACAAAGTGGAAACGTACTACATTTGATTTAGCTTAATGTTACCTCTTTGTAAAGTTCTACTTTTTTTCTCAATAAGATACCAAAGAGAATGACTGTGACAGAGGAAGGATTAATTAAAAAAAAAAAGAAAAAGGCAAAAATATTGTCACTGAAACACTGATGCCTAAATTTGATAGTGACCACCCTTGAGTATATTGCCATGCACATGCTGATTCTGTTCTATGTATCCAAATAGCATAGTTTAATTCACACACACATTCTTCCGCAAACGTGATACTAGTAACGATAAGAATGAAACTCAAAGTTCAGTACTTGCATCTTGACTGTTGTGATTGACATGAAGCATCTCTTTATTTCCTCTATTTTGTATTTATAGCAATTGATAACAATTACAACCAGAGGCAGACTGATATTTTACAAATTGACAATAAGATCTAAATTAATCTTCTAAATATATACGTTAGTTTATGCTCAAACTTTTTCAGTTCTTTTATCAGTGTCTTATATCACAATAAAATCTGACAGCACAATTTATGGAGATAAATTGTAAAAAGATCTAATTCCATTTGACAGAAAAATTTCTGAAGTAAGAGAGGAGCAAATTAACCACAAGAGCTATGTTACAACCCCACAGGAAAAAAAAAAAAAGTTTGAAATGCATTTTGTTTTTTACACTACTTGAATTTTTTGCAAGTTCCTCATGCTAAAGTAATCACACTTCTCTTGGAGACTGCAATACAAAAAGATAACCATGCAACAGAAAGCCTTGTAATAAATGGAAAACAAAAAAAGAAAAAATGGAATATATGTAAAATCATAAGACTCTAATGAGAGGAAAAGGAGAAGAAGGGAGAAAAGGAGGAAAGATAGATCTAATAGAAATGTAACATTTTTCAAGCTGAAGATATAATATGAATAGGATTGTGCCCCAGAAGGAAAGGAAAAGATAGACAAATGAAAAAGAATCCTATGTGGCTGATAACTTGAATGATTTGTCAATTGAATAACTAGGACAAAAATAGAAACAATGTATTAAACAAGTTAGACACAAAAGCTGGAACCAATGGAACAGGCTTCTAATTTGCTTTATCGTGTCTGAAACAATAGTATGTGATCTAAAGGAAAGTACTTACTTTATAGCAAACCAAATCTTAACAGTTGTTATTATGAATTTGTTCCATCCAGTTCCATGTTTCAGTTGACTTTTCGTTTGTACAGAACATTTATCTTACCCAGAATAACAATAAATCCCTTTCTTAGTATTGATATAAAAGTTTTTAATTCTATAAAATTATAATTTCAACAATAATTTTTAGTCACAGCATTGACAGATTAATCATACCCATTGTAACAATTTTTTTTTGTCTTTTATCAGTTTTGAATATCTTGACTTTTAGTTTTATTGAGGATCTCCTTGGATCTTTTTGTTCTTGTACTACAAGTGAGAAGCAGCTACTAAAAGCAGGAAAATGACCTTCACTATACACTTTTGAGCGCCAGTCATACTCCATGTCATTCTTTCATGGCATTAACTTTTCCTAAAAAAAATAAGTAACTTTGGCAGTGTATTTCCATGCTTCCCCCACAATGTTAGTTGCCTTCATTTGTTCCAATTCTATTTGTTTTGAAAAAGGGTCATTGAGAATTCATATAACATTATGTAATATGAGATTTTTTTTTCCTGTAACAAACAGTATAACAATATTTCTTTATTATTCTTCTTTTCTGAACAGAAACTAGCAACTTCACTCTTTGATAATGAACGGCCTACTGAATTATCTTGTTTTTACTGAACACCCTATTATGTCACTGAGTGCTTTTTCCTTAGCAGTTACTGTTATTTTACAACTTAACATTTTGCATGAGTTATTAAAATTGTCTTGCCATGTGGATTACCTTGTACTTGACTGGTACTGAATTTCATCTGACTTCATGTTGACAAACACTAAGTAATAGAGTAAACATGCCTCAGAGCATACAAAAGAAAAGATTTATAGTATAAGAATGTGCTATGAGTACAGCCACATTTCTGATACTCTAAAGACCATTTTACAAGTGTTTACATCTACAGGCTATAAATGCATTGTAGCAAAATTGTAATCCCTATTATTGGCCACATAAATGAAAATTCATTGGAAGTAAGCAACAAGCAAAGTGAACAACTGTTTGTAAGAATGAACTGTCTGACTAAAACCATAAAACTCTTCTCTTTTCCTAGCATCCATGGTATTTTCTTATAGAGAAAATATAGCTTATCTGAACAATAGCAATAAATGTGCATGCACAAACACATAAAAGTATATAATGCATGACATTCATACATACACTTAGAGATGTATCTAAGTATATGTTGTTGGAAAAAGAAAAATTAGGATGAATAACATCTGAGGTATCTGGCCAGAAACTCTTTAGCCATTAGTAGAGAAATGCTGTTACTTTAGGCAAAATCAGATAGGATTGTAATTTCTGAGCTGAAAGATGATACTAGTTAGAGGTAAGTACTATTTATTTGCTGTAGTGTTTTAGAACCTTATAAAATTAATATGCTGTTGTTGTTGTTGTTGTGTTTGTATGTTTATTTCTTAAATGAAGAGAAAAAGTGATTTTGCCTTTCCAGATAAAAACAAAAATTTTCTCAGTGGTTGGAGAAAGCAGACTAAAACTTTAACAGCAATGCATTCAGCAGGTCAAGGGAGGTGATCCTCCCCCTCTGTTCAGCTCTGGTGAGGCCACACCTGGAGTATTGTGTCCAGTTCTGGGCTCCTCAGTACAAGAGGGACATCAAACTACTGGAGCAAGTTCAGAGGAGGGCTGCTAAGATGATTAGAGGAGTGGAGCACCTATCGTACGAGGACAGGCTGAAAGAGCAGGGCCTGTTTAGCCTGGAAAAGAGAAGACTGAGGGGAGACCTCATTAATGTCTATAAACGTCTGAGGTGAGGGTGTTGAGAGGATGGGGCCGGTCTCTTTTCAGTTGTACCCAGTGACAGGACGAGAGACAATGGGCGCAAACTGAAACACAGGAGGTTCTGGCTCAACATGAGGGGGCACTTCTTTATTGTGAGGGTGACAGAGCACTGGAACAGGTTGCCCAGAGAGGTTGTGGAGTCTCCTCTGGAGATATTCAAAGCCCGCCTGGATGCCATCCTACACAACATGCTCTAGGTGATCCTGCTCGGCAGAGGGGTTGGACTAGATGATCTTCAGAGGTCCCTTCCAACCCTGCCCATTCTGTGATCTGAGGTTCCACGGAAATAGTTAATGGACTTAAAGCATGAAAGTTTAATGATAAGGTTCTAAAAGTCAAGGGCTGTTTTTACGTTTATGTCTATGCTGCAAACAGATGTTAAACACCTCCCAAATGGAAATAACTAGTAATCATCAATAACACCTTACAGAATGTATATTTTGTCATCCAAAACTAATGGTTCAGTGTCATGTAATTTAAGCCAATACTGAACAGCATAACATACCAGTGACAGATGTTCTCTCCCTTTGCTTATCCCATTTACATAATATATTTATGAATCTGTATCTTTGTCATCTTTGCAATTTGGAAAGAGATTAAATATGTCTGTTTCTATTAGGAACAGTAACCCATTGAAAACTATTTAGAAATAAAATTCTACTTACTTGATATAGACTCAACCACAACAAGTATGAAAATTGGCCACAAACACCAATTATGTTTAATTTAAATTATTTTGGTTAGAGTTGATTGTAGTTCTTTCAAATACTGAATATAATAATAGTCTTCCGCCTACTGAATCACATACTTATTTCCAGTATTAGAAGATTCAATAGCTTGCAAAATATAATTATTAAGTAGAAGTACATTATCAAATCCAAATACATGGATCTGCATTTTATTTTAATGTTTGTGTGCCTTTCTGAAAAATGTAGATGCATATATAATGAATCTGTTTGATTAGAAATAACAACCAAGATGTACACACCATAATTTTTCAAATTACTATTTCCTTCTAATTACCTACGTATGGATATATTGAGCTGTATTATAGTGTGGTGAGAGAGAAATTATTGAAAATGTTGAACAAAACAAAACAAAAGTTTTCATCAAACCACTTTGGACAGAAATTTAGACCTTCCCACAGAGGTCCTTTTTTTTCTGTGGAATTTACAGTTTAACTGTGAAAAATCAAATTCTTCATTTAAGAATTTTCTTATGCAGAAATGAAATATTAAGAAATAAATATTATTTTGCAGAAAATGAAGTAAATCTGTGTCATATCCAAACTCTTTGATATAACCCACAAGTCTACAACTATTCCATATGAAATCCATGATCATGAACATCCACTAAGTAGCATCTCTGTTTATTCAGAGATTCATATTAAAGTGTCTCAAGAAACATGCTATTCAAGAGACAGCCTTGTCTACAATGGGAAAAGAAGATCATGACACATCCAAACTATAATTTACTACATATTGCCATCGCATACTACTGCGATGGCATCATGATGACTTTCCTGAATCAAAAATGAATGTTTTCAAGCTATAGAGATTTGACTTCTCATTCTTCCATTTGATGAAAACTGTTGTGCTTGCTTGTTTTCTGAGGTCTGCTGTGGAGGTCTGAGGTCTGCTCCAGAACAATTAATTCTAATCAGCCAGGGTTAGCTTTAAAGATCACATCCTCAAATGAACTAATATACAGGTACTAATGAATGTACCTCAAGGAATGTAAATAATTTATCATTGTTTTTCTTTCTCCTACCAAAAAATCTCTGAAAATGATCTCCTAATTATTTCTCAAACCTTATACTATGCATTTTGCCCTTAAGCTGTTTGCCGTTAGATACAACTTCTGAAATTTGAGTCACAGCTAAAGTTTGTAGAATCATGAATCCAAGAGCTATTTCTTCAGTTAAACAAGCATCTCAGAGGTGAAAATTACAGAACTTTAGTCCTATTCCACCTCAGACATTATTTGGCTTCATATCTTACTGAAACTTTGTGGTTAAAAAAGTCAAGATGCCACTGAAGCAATCTATCATCAAATAGAACAACACATAGAAATAGTGATGAACACAGAAATTATTATATGATTAACATGTTAATCTGAATGTTTCAAGGATTAAAATTCTTTTTTAAAAAAAAAGACTGTTATTCCAAGACAAGAAAATAAAAATATTTGATATTTCTATACTTTCCTAACATATTGATATATATTTCCAAGGGAACTATTGACGATTCGGTGACTCACTTGGACTGGAAATCTGGTGTGTGATCTTATGCTACATGTAAAGCTGATATCAGGCCAACAAAGGACATGTGCAGAAATTTTTTAAAATTATGTTTCTGGATGCAAAAACTGACTGGGTTTTTGGTATTTTTTTTTTTTTTTAATCAAGGCCTCAGTATTCTATTTATTTTTTCCCAAAGCAATTTTTAAATCAAGCAACACACCTCAATAATAGAGAGTCTATACAGAAGTAACAATTGTCACTGGTTATTAACTCAGTACTGAGGAATTTGCCCTATATTTTTCTGTTGAGTGATACCTGGAGCAACTGAAGAACCCTGTTCAGCACATACCTTAGAATTTTTCTTTGGACTGTATGAACGTCCCACAAACTGAGTGTAACATATATAGTGCAACAACTCTGAATACCTGGGCAAGTCAAGAGAACAGGATTGTTCACTGAAATTAACAGTGAAGATTAAAAAACTACAGGGGGAGGGAAATAAAAAAGATAAGCCAAAAGATGAGACAGTGCAACTAACTGCTTGAATTGACGCAACGTTCCTTCTTCGCAAAAGATTCTTCTATGCCCCATGAGAATTACCAGGTTGTCACCAGCTGAGCACCTAGGAGAGTTATATCCTGTAGCTGAGCCAAATTTTCAGTGTTTCAGAGGATGATGAGTGCTCTCCCTCCTTTCTTCCTCTTGAAGTTATATTATACATCAAAGAGGAAGAAAAAAATCCTTGAAAGATAGAATTTCTGTGATACAGGTATGACACAAACAAACATGATTATGATGGTTAACACACACATATAGGTAAAAAGTTTTCTTTAATTGCAATATCACAGTCAAATGGATCACGGTACAGAGAAACTCAATAAATGACTGCTGTATTAAGATTATCTTCCTTTGCTGTTTTTATATTCAAGTGTTTCAAGTTTACTGGTGTTGGAGAGAATCTGATTACCACATGTGATGACATTCACCTGCTATTTCCATAGCCACAATAACAACTTAGTGCAATGTCATCCTTTCTCTAAATCACCATTAATCCAGATAATCTTATTAATTCTTCCCGCTTAGAAACGGTATCAAAGGAAAGTAAAAGGAAAGAATAATGAAAGAAAGTCTAAGAAATTCTTGAAGGAATATATATTTTTGATCAGACACATTTTTTACAATGCATATCCTTTACAAAATAAAAGTGCCTATGAAATTATATACTCAATAATAACTGTCAAGTGGTCCTAGTTCTTATTTTAAGACTAAGGGGACATACTAATGTTAAATATATTTGTCTTTGGTTCTGAACAAATCATTCTTCTCTTCTGACAGAGTAATACTATTAGAGTAATATGCCCCTGATGCCTAAGCTGCATCTAACTGAAACACTGCTTATTACTGTCAAGCAAAGCAGTATTCAAATATATATAATTTGCTTCAGCTCTGTCATCTAACACAGTATGGAATACAAAGTTAGTGTCTAATGTGGAAAATGTAAATCAGACTATAAATAACTTTTAAAAAAGCAAGCATAAAAAAAAGCAATTTATGTATTGAACAAGTACAGAACTTGCATTAATATCACAGTGCTGTTAAGCAAGTAAAAGAGAATCTCATTACATGGAAATATACCATTTGCAGATAACTTTCTTCAGCTTTTTTATGTGAAGTTTGTAAAGGGGCTAAGAGAGCTGGTATAGGCACTTTCTATGTCAAAACCTTGCCATAATCCGTTTGTATGTTGGTACAGACAAAGTCCTAGCATCCATAAAATATAAATCACATTTCCATTGATTTTCTTGAGGTAAGATTTCACCTGAAAAATGTCATTCCATTTGAAGACAGCTATACAAACTATTCCTGAAGAGGAGACCTGGCTTACATAGATACTGACAACCAGCATTTTCTTCCTTCATCACTGTTTATCACCTCTTCAGTTCTGGCAGTGAAAGTATTAGCTAACCCAACCATAGCCTGTACATCTGAAATTATCAGAATTTAAAAATCACAGCGGTTGCACTGGTGAGGAAATCAACATCTTCTTCCAAGTCATGAGGTTTGAAGAACAAGCCCAGGAATCCCCAGAGCTGGAGAAGAACCCTGGGGGAAAAGAAACCCCATCTGTACCACAGAGCCATGAACTCAACACATACTTCGAGCAAAAACTACCTACCAGAACTGTAGGTAATCTGTAAGCTTTGCTTTAGAAACCTGGAGAGTATGGGGGCTAACAGGTTCTCAGAAGTCCAGGTAGGATGCCAGAGTCTAGTTTCAAAATACCCAGATTGCAGACTAGCCTGCAGCTACTAATAGGGTCCCAATGTACACTGAGTTTTAGATTGCTATGGAGTCCTTGCCCAGCAAAGAAAACCTAGCCCGCACTTTGGCAAACTAGTGTGTTTCTATGAACCATTTCAGATTTTAATTTTTTTATTGGGGTATTCCTGACAAGCTGCAGTTATTCTTGTAAAATTTGCCTTATGTTGACATTTAAATGACTTTGTTATTCAGCTTTAAATACTTGCTTCCAAATACTCAGACTGCATATTTAAGAAGTTTACTAGGTATTCCTTTCCTTTATGACATTATTCATCACAATGACTGCATTGCACTTTGCAATTATATCTTGTAAATGTGATTGCATGTATTTACACTAATTACACAATTAAAGATAATTTCATGAATTATGGAAACACATGAAGAGCAACTAAGTTTTACTAAAAGAAAAGAGATAAGAAAATCTGCAAAATACAAATGGCCTTGAGCATTGAGAGAGTGGAAGAATTCCACCTGAAGTTTTTCAAATTAAGCATTTACTTCCAAACTACCTTAGAGTAAGCCAAACACTGTATTAGCTGCATTCTTAGTTAACTTCACAAAAATGAATGAATTTCTTGCACTTACTAAATCTACTGCAAGCTCTTATATATAGCACCTTCTTGCAGTTATATACCCTGTTACGAAGGTATATAAATATAAGGTCAGGTACAGTGCTTAATTCTGTGAAAATTTTATTTAAATTAATTATGTACTTATAAGCATATATACAGTGTAACTAATTATGAAAATCTACTACTTCACACCCTTAAAAGAAACTGTATATAAAGTTAGAAAGCATAAAACTTATCAACATTTAATGGACATTCTTTAACCACTTGCATCTCCTGTAGTCAGTTAAATCATAACAAACCAGAAGATGGTAAAAAATATGACCAAATTGAGCATGGTAGCATATCCTACACAGCGAAAGTGACAGTAACATCTATAGGAATAAATATGGTCATGAAAGTTTTAAATTGGAAAAGTGTTCACTGCAATAACAGTGAAACGCCCGACAATCATGTCTTTGATCTCCTTTCTAAACTGATTTTGAAAATACCATGATGAAAATCTCTGAATATTTAATATCCTGAATATCTAATATTTCCTTTCATGCACTTATCGTATACCAACAAATGAGCTGAAGAGAGCTAAAAGACCACATAATGGCAAAGCAATAGTATATACTTCCATTTTCTTCCAACTAGACTTAAAGATATAAATGGATTTAAATAAACTGAGCCCAGTTTTGCAAATATTTATGCATATGTCTAATTTTGTATTTATATATATATATCATATATATACTACAATATGTCCTACAGAAATGCTTAAATCTACTCCTAATAATAAAGTCTTCCTTTTATGATACTGGAATATTCATTTGTTTAATAATATAAACATCTCACATAAGCATAACATAAATCACTAGAATTTCCACATTTTGCAAATGAGTTAAGTAAGTATGAACACACATGTTCTAGAAGTTTACCAGATAAATAATAATTAATTAAGCTATTACAGATAGTCTGTATTAATGTACTCAGTCTATAACTACATCAAAAGAAGCTGGTTTAACTTCATATATAGAGGTGTGGTACATAAGATTAATAATTTTGGCAGGGATCAAACACAGAGTAACATGCTAGTGAGCCAGATCCTACATGTATAAAATACTCCACATTTGGTTATGTGACCAATGGATTTCTACTGTTTTGCAAAGCCAAAAAAAATAAAAACAAAATAGTCTATATGTACAGGGATACATGGTGTGCAGAAAACAAAATTTTAAAGACATTAGAACACTAGGTGATTGTTAATGGCATGCTTACAGGAAAAAAAAAAAGGCAAATGAAAACTTGTCTTTCAGTATTTTAACAATTTTTAACCACACTTCACAGCTTTCTGTATAGGAAAAGGAAGGACAGGACAGGAAAAGTACTACAGATGTATTGCAAAGCATATACATAACACCTATAGGAAATAGTACAAATGGTGTCACGAAAGGTTTAGAAGAAGCAGGAAAAAGTCATCATTTGCAGCAACACAAAACTTACAAGTGACACAGTATACTAACAAAGAAAAAAATCCCATTTGCAATGGGAGTGAATGAGAATTTACTGAAAGAAATTGTCTTTTTTACTGAAAGAAATTGTAGTTGAGGTCGACCACCTCAG
>VXAL01005150.1:99661-127337 GCA_013399475.1 Chauna torquata | reverse complement strand
TTTAACCCAGCAGGCAGTTCAGCACCACACAGCCGTTCACTCACTGCCCCCCACCCCAGTGGGGTAGGGGAGAGAATCGGAAGGAAAAAAAAAGGTAAAAGCTCATGGGCTGAGATAAAGACAGTTTAATAGGACAGAAAAGGAAGGGAAAATAATAATAATGGTAATAATAGTAATAATAAAAGAATATACAAAGCAAGTGTTGACCAACGCAATTGCTCACCACCCGCTGACCGATGCCCAGCCTGTTCCCGAGCAGCAGTTCCCCCTCTCTCCTGCCGGCCAACCCTCCCAGTTTTATTGTCCTGCGTGATGCCACATGGTAAGGAATATCCCTTTGGCCAGTTGGGGTCAGCTGTCCTGGCTTTATCGCCTCCCAACTTCTTGTGCACCCCCAGCCTCCTCGCTGGCAGGGTGGTATGAGAAGCTGAAAAGTCCTTGGCTCTGTGTAAGCACTGCTCTGCAACAACTAAAACACCAGTGTGTCATCAGCATTATTTTTCTCCTAAATCCAAAACATGGCACATACCAGCCGCTATGAAGAAAATTAACTCTATCCAAGCTGAAACCAGGACAGCCAGCTTAATACCTGGCTCAAGATTGCCTCCATTCTCTTATTTGATGGGCTGATGCCATCATGGATCAAAATGCTAGATAAACGCAATTTATCTCATCATGAAAGACCCCTAAAATGATTATACAGAAAGCCCTGCCAAGACAAATGCTCTGCATGAGTCCTGCAGGGGCTGCAGACTCCTTTTGAAAAGCAAGCTTATAGAAAAACAGTGACCAGAAGCTTAAAAAATGCAGTGTTTCATGTTCCCAGCCATCCAGTCTCCTGGAGAACACAGGCAGCATGTGGAAGGCTTTGGGAGGTCTTGGATATTCATGGCTATCATGTGTTGTCTGAACCCTTGGTATATTTCCAAGCTGCCGAGGAGTGTAACCTGTAAGAAGTTACAGTTAACCTGTAGAAGAGCTTTCGTGTTTAGCTTTATGTTGATCATCAAGAGCTATATGAACAACATCCTTCTGCTTGGGCCATCTCATCTAAAGGTTATTTTGCAGGTGACTAAGAACAGGATCCAGTCCTTTCGGGATTATGGGATTGCCCTCTTTGATGAAGCCAAAGGCCTGGTGCAGGAAAACCTAATTTTCCAAGGGAGATCCAAGAAATCCATTTTGCGACCAATATCAAATGCAGAGGATTGTGTCATCCAAAACAACTTACTTCTAACCTTCAAGAAAAGGTGAGGCCCCCTGCATCCTGGGGTGTGGTTGTGATTTTGGACCCACCATTCCGCCCTTATGCCGGGGAGCCCTGGAGGGCTCTGGGTTGTAGCCCGTCTTCCTGGCTTCCCACACCTGCTAACCCATGGCAACAGCTTCAAGTTCATGGTGAACCACTGCGGATGAGGACTGAAGATCAAACAAAGCCCAGAGGTTCCTTATGGGATACCTCCAAAGCCAAGTAAAGGGCTCACATTACTCCTTGTAAGGTCAGTGTGGGTCTTGACGGTGTCTCTGAGTGTATAGACATCTCCCTCGTGCCCTAGCCAGCTCATTCTCCTGTGTAGCGCTGCCTTTGGAGCCTGACTGCTGTGTTTGCATGCCTGCTTCATCCCTGCAGTGCTTGTACCCTAGAGTGCTCGTAACCTGGGCAGAGTGAATAAGGGGAAGGAGGAGAGGCTGGAGCCACCCCTGAGTTTGCATAGTGCTGCTGTGCTGGTTGGGAGCAGGGTGACCAGATTCCACCTCCAGGCTTTGGCAATGTGAATGACAAATGGGAAAACGGATCTTGGTGCTTTTGTTTTTCTTGGATGCAATTTAGCTACCCTGGTTTCTGCACCAGCGTGAGAACACGTCTCCTAGTGGTCTTCAGAGATACTCTCTAATGGGAACTGTTCAGCTTTGCTGAGCTACTAGCTGTCACCTAGGCCTCAGTCTCATCATTATAGGCCTTGTTCAGAACAGAGCACTCTAGACCAGAACTCAGCAGCACACACCTGAGGAGAGACAAGCTAGAGGCGCATTACTCATATAAGGGCTGGGTATTCAGCGGATTGCTCTTTGTAGCTAGATGTTTGACCTTGACTTTTCTCTCAGAGTCACAAATCATGGTCCAGGGTAAGGGAGAGGAAAAGTGGGAAGAGCTGCATTACTGGAGGGAGGCTAGGCCATGTAGTTTTCTAGGTTGATGAGGCACAATGACTTGGTCCTCCAGACTCCAGCAGTATAAATTCTTCTCTATGATTCTATCATTAGGTTTTCAAATCTTAAACAATTATTGAGAGGCCCCAGCATTGACTCTCCCTCTGCAGGCTCTTGTCCCATCTCCAGAACTTGCAGCCGCTCAGAGGTGTTTACTGGGAAATCACAGAAACTGATTTTTTTTGCAGTAAAATAAGATGTTCTGTCTCAGTCCTTGAACCACTTCTGTCCCACCTGGTTTGTGGAACAGACATCACATGGTGAGCATTGTGTACCTACCAGCACTGCTCAGTGCTTTGTTTCATCCTTGAAGGGTTAATTTCAAGGAAGCATCTTTAAGGCTGCTTCAGAACTGCTGTTCCCCTCATGGCCATCTCTCCTATTCCCAGGTTTGATATGGAGTGCATGCTGATCAACCCCCCAGCACGACCTCACATCGAAGGAGGTGCCCCCGGGTGCTGCACAGCAGCTGATGGTCAGAAGGTTTCCAGCATCACCACCAGGGTGTATGGGGGCTGCCACAACCACGGGAGTGTTTTCTGCACTATTCTTTGACCAGGGAGGGAAGTTTCTTCATCTGTCTCTCAGCCTGCCTCTGCTCCAGAGGAGGTGCCACTGGGACACACTGACAGCTTGGGGAGGCCATGCAAATGAACACAGACAGAGAGAGAGAGACACACACACACTGCCTGAGCTCTCAAACCAGTTCACGTCCTCATTGCTGACGGTCACACACAGATGCAGATCCCTGCGTGCCAGTGACACATGGGCCCCTCACATGCTGGCACCCACACTGAATGGAGAGCACTCAGCCAGGGGAGCATCGTAAATGGGTTTGATGGATAGGACAGACCGTGCTCATCAGGCACAGGCACAGTCAGACCAGCATCCGTCTTTGGCCACCAGCCACTTGTTTACACACATGGGTTGCTTTTTATCCCCTTATCGCTATTTTCCCCTGTATGTTCTCCCCAGGCCACCTCCATCTGTGCGTTTCCCTACATGTGGTTCCTGCCCTGGGCATCCTGTTATAAGCCCTCTGCAACCCTGAAATGCTCTTCCTCTGCACCCCATAGCACGTCCCATGTCCCTGGCATGGCCTCCTTGGTCTCAGGAGAGGGTGGGTGTCCGCCTGTGTGTGTGGCCAGCCTCCCTTGGGACAGCCCCGGGAGGGGCTGGCAGGGACTCCTGTCTCAGAGGGCATCACCAGGGATCCCCTGCCAGCCCTTGGGCCTCTTGCTGAGGAGCCTTGCATGCCCTACCCTCGCATTACCAGATAGCAGCTTATGTGCTGTCATACCCCCCGCCCAGGTCTGAAACTGGTTGGCATTCAGCCTGGGCAGCTGCCAGGTCTTGCTGCTGTAGGTCAGCTGAAGGATGATGCAGAGGCACTCCCAAGCTCTCCTGACCTCTGCATCTTCAGGAGGGACAGGAAGTTTTCCAGTTGCTTTCCTGGTGGTGTGACCTGGCAGGGTTGCCTGCGTGACAGGGTCCCCCAGGGTCTGTGCTATGCAGCACTGACACCCTGCAGCCTGGCTGCCAGAGGTTTTATGCGTGCTTTGCAGTATGCTAGCTGTGCACACAATGGTGGGTACCTCCTTTTTCTTCATTTTGGGCCAGTTCTTCAGTGATGCATATGTGAACACAGCAGCTGTGAACACAGCAGCTCCAGAGCAGCTCTCTTCACTGTGGAGTCAGTTCCCAGCTGGATTTTCTCCATCTCCTTCATGTAATGAGCTGTCCAGACACATATCTCTTCTGGTACAAGCTGGCATAGCTGTGTTGCACAGTCTGACATCATCTGCTGCCTTTTTGCAGACTGATGCTGTAAGAAGACCTGATCCTTTTTCTTCTTTTTTAAAAGGGAAAGTGCTGTTTTATATAACTTCAAGGAAAGCTGTATGCCACAAATAAAATGCTATATTTTAAAAACTGTCTGTATTTTATTAACTGAGTTAATTTCGAAAGGAAAGCATTGTTTATGGGCTCTTCTAGTTTTTTCTGAAGGTCAGAGGAAGCACTGCCAGTGATGATGACTGGGACCTGTGGGTCTGCCACAGAAATCCTTCTATTCGGGAAAACATGAGACTTGTTTGTTGAGCCTGAGTACAATCCAAGCCCTCAACTTCAGAAGTAACTCAGCACTCCCAGGCATTAAAGTACTTGTTTCTAGATACAAACCAGGACATACCCATTGGAAACATTTTTCCAGGAAAAACAAATATTAAAAAAAGAGACTGACCATACTAAGCTGTGTCAGTGCAAATTTACTTGGGGACAAGAGACATGAGCACTCCTCTTTAGGATGTCTGTTTGGTTTGTGTTAAATAAAAGTTTGGATGAAAACATAAACACCTAACCAACCCAGAGGTGGTCCTAGAACAGAGCTGGGGGCCAAGGGCTGCCATGTGCAGCCATGCTGAGCCAGAAAGCTGAATGCTTCAGTCAATGGGGTAAGTTCCTTTTCAAGCTGCAAGTGCAGGTTGCTCTCTTCAGTAGACTAGAGATAGACCAGAAATAGCACTGCCTTTTACATTTCAGCGACAGTGGGAATACTTTCCAAATGCAGTTCACAGAGAATAATGCAGTCCCACAGCCCAGAAGATGAGCCTCGTGGTGTTTGAGCTCAGCTGCCTGTTTTATTTTTGTACCATATGGTCAGTGAGTTGGTCAAAGGCTTGGTTTACTTCAGGATAAAAGCTGCCCTGAAGCGCAGATGTTCATCCCACAACTGCATTGGCACTCCAGCTTTGCAGGGAATCTGGTGACACCTGAGAGAGGCCAGAGGTGGTTTTGGAGAAAAGGGAAGAGGTGGTTCTCCTGTGTCCACCAGGGACCTTGAACACCATCAGGGACCAGCCCAAGAGGTTGCTGTCTTTCTCCTCCCGTGAATCTTGCCTTCCATAAAACTAAAAGCTGGGATCAGCGTGACCGCAGGATGACAAAGACAAGCTGGGTAGGGCTGATGATTTTTTTTTTTCCAATGCTCTTTCTGTTTTTAAGCTGTTGCTGATGTGATGAGTAAGGGCAGAAAAGGGGAGCAGGTGATGGCTGCTTTAAAGGCAAAGCTGACCTAGCACAAACCGTCAAGATATCAGCACATCCAAAGCATGAACTGCCGGTAGCAGTTCCCCAGGCAGAGTGGGAGAATACACACGCAGTGCAATGAGATCTCAGCACTGAGCATGGTAGGGGCTCTCGAGATGATGGGGAGCTGAAGCAGAGTTACAGAAATTACAAGATGAGACCCAGGGAGGGAGTGGAGGGTACTGCAAGGCAGTCCCAGCCCTAGCGGTACCACTGAGGAAGCAACAAACTTCAGGAAGGGAAGGATCATAGCTCTCAGATGGCATCCACCTCACCTAGTGTCAACGTTGTTTTGCTTGAAGGATGGTCCTGAAGCAGGTGGGAAGAGTCCAGCAGTGATAGTGGGAGAGACGCAAATACATAAAATGTCAGTGTGAGTCATTTGGTAAGCAGCAGGAGAGGAACGAATGTACAGTGGTAGAAGGGATTGTGTGTAGGAAGGATGGGAGAACCCAAATTCGTGCCTCAGGGCAGGAAACTTAAGTCCCAGACTCCATGCAGCCATCTCTGCTATATGGCCTGACACACAAATCCACAGCCTTGATGTGTGATCTTGGGGAACTTTCAGAGGCAGGAGCAACTGGGAGAGGAAGGATGGGTTGTACATGAGTCAGGACACAGCCAGGCTGCTGCCACAGACAGTTATAAAGATCACGGTGGTGTGCTTAAACTGGAAGTTGGCATAAGGGTGGAATGCATATAGAAGCACTTGGAAATGTGCAGTGCTACTCTGAAAATGGCTGGAGTGAAATAAATAGCACAGCTGCAACAGAGATAGATTCAGACTGTTCACAGTGATGGTTACTGGCACATGGAAGCTGGAGATGGCAGAATTTGTGTGTACTTCTAAACCAGTGCTGGGAACCTCAAAAATAAGATTGCAGAACGGTAATGCCTGGTGGTGTCTGCAGTGGCTCAAAGCCTGGGGCTTTGGAGAACATCTCTGAGTTCAGGCACTTCCTCAACCCCATCAGACTCCACCTACCCCCCCCCCAAAAAACATTGAGATTTGGAATCTTCACAGTAGCTTTAATATCCTCTTCATTCTGTGCTTTTTGCTCTTCAGGGCAGCAAAACGTCCCATGGAGGACACACATGCTGTCAAGCAGGCAAAATGTATGCAGTTTAACTCACTTCACGTAGAATTTGAGTAAGCAGGTAATTTCAATATATGGAATAAGATGTGGAAGAGGCCACATGATCAAGTATCCTTAAACTTCTAAGAGGCTGGAACTGGAAGTAGAGCTCTTCAAATGCTAATATTTATACTATCAATCGCTACGGAATAATCCAAATGTTCATACTGACTTCATCTTCACAAGCAAAGCAAAAAGAAGCTTTGCTTTCCCAAGTAATCTTCCAGTTTTATGCTGAATATCTTTGTCACCCTGACCTGTCCATATGTTCAGGACTTTCAGATGTAAACTCAGACAACGCTATGCTCTCATTTTGTGGAGAGAATTCAGTAGGTATTTATTACACATAAAATGTTTTTTATTGTTTTATTACAGTTGATAGGTTATAGAGCATAATGTAAGCAGTGTGGGGTGCTGCTGTACTTGTGCAAACCCCTGACTCAGCTGCTCATTGTTACAAACTGGGCAGCAGGCCCCAGACGACCCATGCAGCATCTTGCTGAGGGCATAGTCTGGAGCTCTGTTGGCTTTTTCACAGCCCAAACATTGTACAAAGGTAATGCATACATGTGACTTGTACAGCCACTGGTTGGCACGGACCTTGCATTGTGCTTTGCTCAGAGTGCATTTGTCTGCTTGTAAGTTAATTAGAGCTCATTATTGTGACGAAAGCTGAGTGCCTCCCTGCTGCTGCTCTGTGTGTCCTCCTGCTGTATATGCAGCAACCACTTGTGAGACAATATCCTGACAATACAATCAGAAGTTGACTCCAACCCTGAAATGCCCTACAGTCTGGGGTAAGAAAGGGCCTGTGCTCAGCCTGTTTCATGGGACCTCTTACTTGGTGGCCAGACACCTTATACTGAGGAAAACACTACCATCTGTACACTAGCAAAGTACTGGAATGATCCTGGGGTAGTGGCAGAGGAGAACGAAAGAGAGCTTCTGGTCACCTTCAGACTGGGGAGCCATGGGAGCCACCCTGCTCCTACCTGAACACGCACCCAAGGGAAAACGCCAGTCTCCCTGCTCCTGCAGGAGTGCCCTGCCACAGCATGCAGTCAGCATGCCTGGAAGTACCCACTGCACCATCAGCTGGCAGGAGCCTTTCACTACCTGCTCACAAAATTCCCATCTCGCCAAGAAATCACAGGACAGGCCTATGAGAACCTTCCTTCACCACCCCCCAGTCTATTTTCCACACTTGAAAAAAAAGCAGAGATGCTTCATCACATGAGGACGCAAGCTCAGAGGACTATGATGGAGCAGCTGCTGGTTGGCCAAGTGTGGTGTGCCCACAGCAGGCCAAGGAAAGCCACAGCCCTCCTGCCCTCTGCCTGCCAGTGCCAAAGCAGTACCTTGCTCTGGCGAGGGTCAGAGTCATCTAGCCAGCCATTGCCGTGCTCCGCAGTCTCCCATAGGGCAACCTACACAAATGCCTCTGGAGAGCAGAGCACAGGCTTTCTCCCAGCGTCTCTGGTTGCTCCCTCTTGCGCTCTCACTGTGTAGGACACACTCGCAAGTAAGGCGACCCCTGAAAGCATTAGAACAGCATTAGAAAACGCCACCTCCTTCCTACTAAAGCATCTTTCCCCACAGTTACTGTGCTCCTCCCATTCATCTTTCTTTTCTCTCTCAGGAGTCAATCCCATTAACACACACTTCCCTGTCAATGATTCATACAGAGATGAGTACTTGACTTGGGGCACTAAGTCCCTCTAGGCTACCTGTATCTTCTTGTGGTCCTCAACTGAAAGAATCCCCTTGGCAGGACTGTCCTGTGCCTGGGAGCACCTCTCTGGCTCCCAAATGAGATCTCAGTTCCCCTTCCCCCACAGCCATATCGACCTCAGCACTTCTTTCAGAAGAACTCCACTATATTACTGAGAAGGAGAACAACTGCTTTCCAAAGCGTAGTGGCTATTAGCGAGACACACTGCAGATGAATCATTTTCCTCTTTGGACTAAATCAACACATTTTCCCAGAATCAGGGATACTGCTCTCATACACCATCAGAACTGGCTCTGCAGACCCAGCAATCACGTCAAGAGAGGCTATTAACATATTCATCTCTGCTGTGAGTGGCTCCAAATTGTGGAAAGGAGCTGTGAGAAGGCTCTTGCTTGGTTGGTCAGGCAACCACCTCTTTCTACTCTGCTTACCACAGCATTCAGAAACAACTTTGCAACAGCAGTTCATTTTTGGTCCAAGAACCCATGGCATTGTCACAGTGAGCCACGTCTGCCTTCTCACGCCAGTTATCAATCATCTGAAACACAGCCGCAATGAGCCAAAACTAGGTAAAGAGGATGAACTAATTATCACAGAATAGTGCTTCATGCCAGTACAGGTAAGAGCTGCTGGCTCTGGTAGGCACAAGACCAGATCCTAATGAGAAATAAGAAAATATGAGAAGTGTTTTCAGCTAGAACAGCTCCCTGAGAAAACTCGTGCTACCAGACTTGAGAATAAGGCCTAAGTCAGAGGCTTCTAAAGCTCAACCAAGGGAACTGCAGAATCCTGCCCCTGAGGAGGAACAACCCCAGACACCAGTGGACGCTGGGGGCTGGCTGACAGGAAAGCAGACTGGCAGAAAAGGACTTGGGGGTCCTGGTGAACACCAAGCTAAATGTGAGCCAGCAGTGTGTCCTTGCAGCAAAGAAGGTGACTGGTGTCCTGGGCTGCATTAGGCAAAGGCTTGCCAGCAGGTCGAGGGAGGTGATCCTGCCCCTATACTCAGTTCTGGTGAGATGGCACCTGGAGTGCTGGGTCCAGTTCTGGGCTCCCCAGGACAAGACAGACATAGGCATCCTGGAGAGAGTCCAGCAAAAGGCCAAGAAGATGGTAAAGAGACTGGAGCATGCTTCCGAGGAGGAAAGGCTGAGCGAGCTTAGACTGTTCAGTGTTGACTGCTGTCTCCACCCAGAGCTGACAACACAGGCCTGAGCACTTTTGCAGCACGTACCAGGAGCAACCAGTTATGTGACGTAACACCGAAAGTCCTGTTTTGAGAAAACTTCAACTCCAGAGAAGAGCAAGATCCCAGAGGACACAGAGGACTGGAGCCAATCTAAGGCTCACAGCTGTCCCATGCCGGAAGCCCTGATGTCCATGAGTGAAGATGACTTGCAGACTCAGGACTGGTGCAGAGATGTGATTGGATGCATTTGCACAGTGTTTTGTTGTAAACTGTATACAAGCTACTGCAAATTTTAATACGGGGGGCTCTTTCCTTCTCATTTCCCTAATGGAGGATGGGTCTCATGATCAGAAAAAATTTTAGTAAAAACTTTGTAAATCTACCCTTGGGTTCTGTTTCCTCCTCAGTCATGGAAATCACTTTTCTGACATCAGCTTGGAAAAGGTCATTAAGAAATGTAATAAGTTACCTTAAACCCCAAATTTACTAAACTCCAATTACTGTCTGAAGCAAAAACTCATCTCAAAGTGACACTCCATGCTCCTCCTGGTTCACACACTTTTACTCTTGAAGGTGATTCACAGCTCTTCCCAAGCCCTAGATTCCTACAGCCTTGCTTAGTAAATACGTGGAGTAAGGCTTACAGGCCAGCAGCTAAACAGTAGAATGAAAATGCATAGAAATGAGCACAAAACTATTTCCAAAGACCAGGAATCCACAGCTGTGGATTCAAACTACTCCCTCTTTCTGAAGATGACTCCAGCACTTGCATCAAAAGAATTCTCCCTCCTCCTCTGGATAACAAGCCAGGATAGGGAAAGTGGCAGAAATACTTTGCCTATGTTGTACCTTTATACTTTGTGAACGCAGAGTTACGCTGAAAACTCCAGAGAAACACACTCAGAGCTGAAATTATGCATGCCTAACACTTGCTTTTTCTCCCTCTCTCTTTCTGTGCTCTTTACCCTGCATTTGTGTCAAAAAGGGGGTAAAACTGGCCATGAGCTGACACGTCATTGCCAGAAGTAAGCACTCAGTGGAGTACCTGCAGTTTCAAACAGTACTGTCTTGCTTTGGCACAGCCTACATTCTTCTCTCCTGACACAGACACAGGAAGAAAGACAAAGGGTTTATTATAGCCTTTTTTTTTTTTTTTTTTACAGAGAAGATAAGTAGTTTAATGAAATGAACATCTGTCTCAGCCCAACACTGAGATTTCAGCGGGGTTGTGTGGTGATACTGGACAACCAAATCTAACAGACAAAAGCATCCCCATGACAGTGTGTGTGCAGGGTGACTGTTGAGAATGGAACTGTTTCACCCCCGCCCAGACCTCCCAGGTATTTTAGTTCATCTTCTTGCGCTTCCTTTGGCTCCCTGATGCCTTCAGCACAGGCAAGGGGAGAGAGAGTGTGCCAAGCCTGTGGTTCTGATCACTCTCAAGTCCCGGCAGCCCTTTTGCCTTGGAGACCTTCAACCGCATGGCCTTTGCAATGTCCATCATCCTGGAAAACACCAGAGAAACACTGTGTCAGTAGGGCCGACAGATCTTCTGGGGCAGACATTGCACAAAATATGAACAGCCTTTCACCTCACAGGAGAAGCCAGGAGCCAGCAGCAAGCAGGATATCTGCTCTGCATCTAAACACCACCACAGGGACAGAAGCTGGAAGTATTTCAAGATTGCAAGGCAGAGCCTTGCTGGGGAGGTTAGAATGCTACCAAACTCTGCACAACCACCTCAGAGAGCACTGTAAACCCATGTTGCCTTACTCAATGCGCAACTGACTTGCTCTCCATTTCACTGCAAAGAGGTGTTAGAGCTGCTGCTGTAACAGGCAGGCCATATTAGCTTCCCAACAGACTCATCTCCCATGTGTGGTACGATGGAGGGAACCTAGTACAGTGAGAGCACCTCCTCTTAACTGCTGAAATTCAGCATCCCTAGATGTAAAGGGAAGGTCTTGGCTTAGATCTGTAGCATGAAGGGCAAGAAGTCACAAGCCAGAACATACCCTTAGTCTTGTCAAACGGAGAGCAAAGTGTGTCTGAGGGGAATCTAGCATGGAAGTAAGTATCCTGGCCTCAGATGGGGCCCTGAGAACACACCAGTCCCAGAATCATCCCAGCTGACTTTATACCTTTGAAACACAAATAGATTCAGATGGGAAGAGATGTCTGGCGTTCCTCAATCAAACCTCCCATTCCATACAAGGGTCACCCCACAGCTAAATCAAGTGGCTCAGGGCCACATGCCTCATCTCTATCTTTCCAACAGGCTGCTGCCTCCTCCACCTTTTTCTCACCAGCATCCTATGCCTTGTGCTCCCAGCTCCAGGACATTGTTAAAGAGCAAAAACTTGGGAGTTAATTGCAAAAAAAAAAAAACAAACCAAAACAGCATGTCCTTTTTCAAATGCTTACTTCCAAAAGAAGAAAACATGGAAACCAATTATCAGACAGCCCAGTTAAACCCACTATTAGTCATCAAAGAACAGAGCAAAATTGGAGGCAAAATCAGAAATCATTGCATCAAGTCTGACTATAGAGCTTGCAAAACCAAGACGTGGCTAAGGGCTCTGATATCTTCAACTTCCAGTTATCGTAGGATCTTGAGATTACATCCCTCAACAAGAAGCCCCAGGATACTCTACAACGTTTTTCTCCGTTGCAGTGAAGGTCTTTTGTCCTTTTGCACTTCCTTCCCAGCATCATCACCTCTAAACAATCCTGATAAGAAAGACCAATGTGGTTGAGTTAGGCAGGAATTGTCCTTAGAGTCACCATGACTCGCAGAACAGGATAGGGTGGGACAGATATTAACATGCATGGCTGAACAGCTACTAACAAGGCCACCTGACCCATTCCCAGACAGTCCTAACAAGCTGCCTGCTGAGCTAATGTCTGCTTGTTCAGTGACTTCCCAGCAAGCTCAGCAGACTGACTGATTAGTTCTGATCAAATCCTGATTTATTCTGCAAGGGCCAGAGACATCACAGTGCAAACTGTAATGGAAGAGTTCTCAGAGCCAGAGGAGCTGGGGGAGGCTCTGGCTGACACCTGCTGGTATAAGCAAGTGTTGCAGCTAAGAGGCACATCACTTGGACGGGGAATAATTATATTTCCATGGAAAATTAAAGTCCAGTGAGCAACTTTCCCAAACACCTAACACAGCAGCAGTTGTTTGCCCAGGTGCTTATTCTGCAAGCTGTTTTCTACCCATTCATCTTCACTACCCCTGACTTGGCACTGGGAGGAGTAGCAAATACACCAGAGGGCCATGCTGCCATCCAGACTGACTTGGACAAGCTGTAGAGGTGGGCTGACCAGAATCTCATGAAGCTCAACAAGGAAAGTGCAAAGTCCTGCACCTGGAGAGGTACAACCCCAGGCACTAGGACACGCTGGGGACCACCCAGTTAAAAAGTAGCTTTGCTATTCCTGGAGGCCTAGAAGTCCTGGTGAATACCAAGCTGAATATTAGATGGGAATGTGCCATCACTGCAAAGGCTAACAGTATTCTGGGCTGCATTAGGCAAAGCGTTGCTAGCAGGTCAAGAGGTGATCCTTCCCCTCTACCCACTGCTGGTGAGGCTGCATGTGGAATACCGTGTCCAATTCTGGGCTCCCCAGTACAAGAGAGACATGGAAAGAAAGAGTCCAACAAAGGGCCACAGAGATGAAGGGACTGGAGCATTTCTCCTATGAGGAGAGGCTGAGAGAGCTGAGACTGTTCAGCCTGGAGAAAGATGAGGCTCAGGGGGGTCTCATCAATGTGTATAAATACCTGAAGGGAAGTTGAGGAGAGGATGGAGCCAGGCTCTTTTCAGTGGTGTCCAGTGCCAGGACAAGAGGCAATGAGCACAAACTGAAATATAAGATGTCCCTTCCTAACATCAGGAAGCACTTCTTCCCTGTGCAGGTGACTGAGCACTGGAACAGGTTGCCCAGAGAGGCTGTGGAGTCTCTCTCCTTGCAGAGATCTTCAAAAGCCATCTAGACATGGTCCTGGACAACCTGCTGTGGGTGGCCCTGCTTGAGTAGGGGGGCTGGTCGAGATGACCTCCAAAAGTTGCTGCCAACCTCATCCATTCTGGGATTCTGTGGCAAATCCTTACTTCAAATACTTTGGCCAACTTCTCCCCATTCTCCCCCCATGACACTTTGCTGAAAAGTTCCCGGGTCCATCAGCATTTCAAAAACAAAACAACTTCCCTGGTGCCAACCCCTGAGCAGGGAAATTTCAGGAGCCTGGGATGACTCCATGTAAACAGCAACTACATGCTCACAATCTGACTGTGAGACAAAAACCTGTTTCTAGTTCTCCTGTTGCAGTCAGCTACAAATCTATGTTTGTACTCAGCCTGGTACCTAGCAATGACCAGAGCTCTGCAGAAAGAAGGGGTACCAGGGACAGGAAGGTGAAGAGTGACGTGACTTGTCAGGCAAGAAGTGGGGCTGGGTGGCACCTGGATAGGTCTTCTGCTGGAATCTGCCCCAGCTGGCCACTTGGGTGCTGCCTGCCTCAGTTTGCCGGCCTGCAGCATAGATGGAGAGCCTCTTGATGCACCCGAGGATCTCCATGACAAGTACCATTTCAAAGCTTGAGATGTATACACCTTCCTTTACAAGTAGTAGGGCTTGAAAATAAAGCTTCAGCACACTCATAGAGTCTAATTACAACAAGAGGTACTCACAGCAGGGATCACTGTACTACCCAGGTGCAAGAGAGGCTCCACAGCTCTCCTCCCCACGGACTACTTGTAAGAGGACTGCAGGCATCTCAGCAGGTATGAACAAACATGACGACTCACCTGCTTTCTTGGAGCTTCATGTCATTCTGCAGGATGGTGAGGTCTACTTGGAAGTTGTTAATATGCAGAGCCAATGCGATGACATATGCTGTGATTTTAGTCTTCATTGATGCAGAGATTAAGTTCTGCACGCTGAATAGCAATAGGGAGAACATACGAAATGTAGAGTGTTAGTGAACTCAAAACACAACTCCCATGAGGTGTAAACAGACAGAACTGGAGACTCAGCTATAACGGACTCTTCCTAGACATGAAAGAAGAGCTTTAAGCAACACGTCTCTGATTGCAGGGGCCTCACAGACTTCTTTGTTCTCCTCACAAGCTGCTTATATTTCTGTTCAAAAGCGCAGGCCTGTGGAGTTCTTTACTGCTATACAGCCTCGACAAAATCGCCAACTGACACTTCTGTCTCTTTGGCACACTGGTTCCTTGCAAGAGGAAAGCAAAGAGAAGCTGTTCTGAGGGTATTCAGTACAATTACTAATGGCTCCTCAAATATACAGTCCACACAGAGCAGATCTGGAAGCATTTATTGGCTGTTCACCACGGGTTTGAGTCCTCATAGACAAATGCTCCCCAGCTGGCACATTTGGACTCAAATTCTCTGTTAATCTCAGACTGACAGCAACAGCGCAGCTGCATGATGTCTGAGCAATGGCAGTTATGCCTCTTCCATGCAGAGGCTGTTGGCTCCCTGAGTGCAGAAAAGTCACTGTGGCAGGAGTTAGAATACTATTCACTCTTGCTAGCATCTTGGTGCTTCCTCTCGACAAGACTGCTGAAAATGTTTATCCAGATTTATCACTGCTTTGTTATAAAAGGTATCCTTCTTAAGGCTGCAACCAATGGCCATCTGGTCAAAGGCAGCCTCCAACAACTGCCTCAGGCACTACTTGCAGTGTGACAGCATTCAGCACCACACAAGTGTCTCTGACACTGCTGGAAAGGAGGAGCTTGCAGGAGCCTCCCAGCCTCTAGTCTTCTCCAGCCATGAGGTGGTGACTTGTCCTGGCCGACCTCCATGGCAGAATGAGACCCCATCTTACCACAACCAACTCTGTCACTGCTGGCTGGGCAATGCCTGGGCAAAACTTAAGCAGAACTCTTTGTCCTGTATACACACGGTGTGATGGAACGAGTTTCTGTACACTGACCTGCACTGGTCTCAGCCCAAGGTTTAATGCAGGTTTAAATCTTTATGTGGTTTTGTCTGCGTAGGTTTGGAGATTCTAAGTAAGTCAGGTCTAGTTCACGTAAAAGCATCCCTTTTATGTTAATTAAACTATGTGAGTGTAAAAGAAGCACCATTATTTAGCCACTGCACTGTTTCTGTCCCTGCCCTGCTCTGGGATGGTTCAAGAGCTGGCACAGCTACCTCTCTGCTGACTTGGTTCACAGCAAAAATGTTATGTGTAGACACCTACCCATTTTCCCCACACAGTGGAGTCAGCTGCAACACAAGCACGCATTCATCCATCCTGCATTCAGGGAGTGAACTCCAGAAAGAGTCAGGCACCGCACGTGGCCATGCTAAATTCACAGGCACAGACTTGCTTTACAAACATGACCCTGCCTCTCCCAGTCACATTTTAGACTTGCACTGTCCACGGACCACCATCGGTCACTCAATATTCTACATGGTCCGGGGTGCTACTCAAGAGGAGTTTCTGCTGTCTTCCATTTTGGTACGATGCTTCCTGATGATGACTCTATGGCCCTTCAAACTGAATTCTGCTGTATCTCACCCTCAAGAACATCAAAGCAAACACATTTCCTTACCTGCCATTGTTATAGGTTAGTGAAGTGAAGTTCTTCATGAGTTTCCTGCTAATAATGTGTGGGCATTCAGGACCCATTGGATCTAGGATAGAAAGGGGTTTTGCAGTGAAATGAGACACACATACTCTTCCTCATACTGCCCATCAACCATCCTAATAGCACGTTCCTTACTACAGCATTTATGACCTCTCCCCAGTAACAAAGAGAACTTAAAAAGAACCTCTGCACTTTATTTCTAGGTTTCATCAATTTTCAGGTAAGAGAGGGGCTCCTAACAGCTTTTGTTGTTCACTGCAAATGGGATCTCCCACCTCAATCCTAGACAATCTAAAATAAACATAGAATCATAGAATCATTTAGGTTGGAAAAGACTCTGAGATTATCTAGTCCAACTGCCAACCTAGCACTGCCAAGTCTACTACTAAAACTACCACATGTACATGTGCAACTTCACAAATATTTCTTTTAATATAGTTCTGTCAGATGATTAAAACTGAAACCATATTAACAAATTCCTCTGAGTACCAAAACTACTCATTCCTATGGCACCAAAACTACTCATTGTCACATCCATTTCAAACCTCCTCAACTAACTCCTTCAGGATGACTCCTTTGCCTCCAGCAATGCAGCAGGATCTTCACAGACAGGCTTACCCTTTCCTTACCATCATTCCCCTGCCACTGAAAATGCTAATATTAGAATTTTCAGGACTCAGAATGAGAATCAGATACACGAGTTCTGTGAAACACGGCAAGTCCGGAAAATCTCAACCAAAACATTTTGTGTGGTGTTTTTCAGAAAAGCAGTTCCTGACATTTCAAAAACAACATCCTGAAGACAACAGAGATGTGATTACTGTGATCCACACACTGAGCTATCAAGCAAAGGATGATGAAAATCTTGATTCTCCAGAGCATGAAAAGATATATAGAAGTTGTATTGTGTACTGTATGCCTCTTGCAGCTGGAATATGGAGGCTAGATGAGGGAGAGAGCTGACACTTTCCAGCCTCCTGGCTTAGGAATAAAGCTTGAAAATATAAAACATGTCTGTAAGTACAGAAACCATAAATTATCAATAAACAAAAAGAATCTCAAATTCCAATCTAAGCTACCTTATCTCCTACAAAGAAGATTTCATGGTGCTACTCTGATGTGTGACACTTGGCAAGGGACTGACAAGAATTAGACATATATTCTCCAGTAGATGTAGATCTAAAATCCCACAACAACATGGAGATCCTCAGCCTCACCATGAAATAGATTGAACTGCAACTGCTGCAAGTGGCTGTTTATCAAATAGCTAATTCTGGGCAGCTTTACTGTTTTCTATTGCAGTAATTACAAACTAGGTCCCAGCAGGTAGCTGAAAAGGGGAAGAGCTGAAAACTCTTACACTTCTTCTTGATCACTTTCAGGAAGCTGAACTTAATAAGGATGTCCAGGAACCAGAGGCATCGGGCTTTGTGATCCCTGCTCTTCTCATCAACAGGCAGGAACTTCAGCTCTTCTAAGACAAAGGAGCAATGGCTGAAGAAGAAAGAGGGGGAGCATGAGGATCAAAGAACCAGGGACTAGCTTACTTATCAGAAGAGGACACAACCCACCCTTAACTTCAATACACAGCTGTTTTAGGTTACAAGAGTTCCCAGGACACTGATAAAGGAAAGCTCACGGGGCCGCTCCGTGAGCACATTTTCCTTGCCCGCAACATTCAGCCAGCCCTTTTCAGCATGCAGCTACTATACAGTCCACTGCATTGCAGGATCTGCAGGCTCTCTATGGGGCACATAGACACATTTCTATTTAGGCACAGGTAGATGGGAATCATAGGGAGTGAGGCATGGTTTGTGCTTTATCTGCTTACTACAGCCGCTCAGCACCAGGACTTTACACACTAAGTGTATGTCCACATCAGTTTGCCAAGCCACAGCAACTTCCGCACCAAGACAGTACTTGCTGGTGACAGCGCCCAGCCACAGGTACACCATCTCCAGCACAGCTCTGTGGTCCCTTTTCTAGGCACTCGCCTCCAGTCTCCACTTTCGAGTCATCCCCTCTCCTCTTCTGCAATCAGTTTCCCAAAGGGCAGCCACGCTGCTGTGCGTACCATCTCCTCTCCCATAAAGTTCCCTCCCCACTCCCCAAAGGTAAGCATTGCTCAGCTCCATGCTTGGATCAAACGTCCTCCCTCTGGACTGGAAAGATCAGCCAATCAGTACCCATACCGTGGAGCTGGCAGCTGCCACTCTGCCCCTCAGAACAACCACAATTTCACAAGGCCAGCCTTAACTATTAAAAGGCTGCTTGCAGCAGTATTACCTTTTCTCTTCTGTTTTCTTGGTGATTTCTTCTGGAGTGATGTTAACAAAGGCTGCTGCTGGACCCTGCAGTGCTTCAAACTCTGCTGGGGACAGAACTAGAAGGATTTTAAAGAAAACAACATGGATACCTTCTCTCATTTCTGGTCTGAGCAGCTCATAGTGAGATATATTCTACCCACTCCTGCTATAGGAGTTGTGCGGAAGGGAAGTGGGGAAGTGAATTACAAATAAGCAGGATGTAATAACAGGACTAGGAAGCAGACCAGTAACAAAGGTCTGTAAAGGACTGTGGCTCAACCACAAACCATTTCTCCTACACTTCTGACCTCACTACAACTCTTAGCTGAAGTGCTTTCAACAGGGAAGCACAGCACCCGTCTCTCTGTAGGAACACGGAAAGGTACAGAACTTGCAGGCCCAAAGGCTCAATACAGTACGACCCCGCTCTCAGCTTTTGGCTTGTGAGCAGAGAATGCTCAGCTCAGTCATCACATGCCTGGCAGCACTTACTCCCACATGCCAGACTACTGACATCGAGGCTTACGGGTGTTGGAAACCACACTGCCACTGAAAAAGATACTGTCCTCAAACTTGTAAACATGTTCTGGTTTGTCAGCATCTTCATGACATGGAGGCAGGAACATGGACATGTTCTGTACATCGTCTTGGGCCACATCTTGGATCAAAGCTTTGGAAGGAAGCAGGAAAGAAAACAGCATTTGGAACATGAGGACAAAAATAGAGAGAACGTGACCACAGTCCAAACCCTTTTTTTAAATACAAGTCAACTCAGGGAGGCGGTTGGGTCAACACTAGTTTAGTTACAGCAGGAAACAGAAACTGAGCTGGAGTTTTAAACTCTTATCTGACTGGGAACAGTGTGAAGGAAAAACCACAGCTCTTCTCCATCTTGTTTTTGTTACTGCCACGTGCAGGTACAGAAAGCGTTCCAGAAGACACAGAAAGGCTGAGAGACTAATTTGTCTGTAAAGTACTCAGCATGCTGAGTTTTACACCGGTTTCACCACTTCTGTGAAGAACTTTCTGCCAGTTAAGATTCAGAAATGCTGCTTCAGACTAAAGAAAATTCTAGGTAAGAAGTGTATTAAGACAAATTGGTTGCTGCCACTACATGTCTTGCCTAGGGTGAGCAGAACATTCCTTTGACACCCTGGCCTCCATTGGATATCTATTTGGCCCAGAGCACAACAAATATCCAATCTGGAACACAAGGGATGAGAGCTCTCGTGTCAGTGAGAGCTGACTAGATTTACAGTCAGCAGATGTCTCTCCCATTCATAGCTAATGCAGGTCAGAATCCCACAAGTGCTGGTGGAAAGGAGCTTTGGAGGTCTCCAGTCCAATCTCGTGTTTGGACTAGGACTGTCTCTGGCATTGTCTCCCAGCAGCACTGGCTTTGTCCAGCCAAAGCTTGGAGCTCACTCCAAGGACCACACACCTCCCTGTAACCTGTCCCAGGGCTCCACCAAGAGCTTGCTCCAAGGCAAGAATGTTCCCCATCTCCCACCTGGACCTCCCACGGTCAGGGACCATTGCAACTTGTGCTGCTGACCCTTGTTGTATCGCCTGACAGTGCTGAGAAGGGCTTGGCTCTGATTGTCCTTCAGGTAGCTGCTGGTGGCTGTTAGATCCCCTTGACCTCCTCTTTGCCAGACTAACCAAGCTCAGGGAGGGGGCACAGTGGGGTGGCACAAGCTGTACAAGGTAATACAGATGCAGCCTCACAAGCACCAACAGAGGGGGGTACCAAGTGTCCTTGAAACACCATGTCAATGTGATGCTTTGGAGAATTTTCCTTACAGTAGTGCCAATAATTAAGACCATGGTAGACACCTTGTTGCTGCAGGTTTCTCCATAGCAGAAGACCAAGTCTATCAGATGTGACTCACAACAGCACTTGGGATAGCACTTGATGGTGCTGTGACCTGGTTTAATGCATAGGCCATTTTCCATATACGTGCCACTGTGAAGCCAGAGTACAGCTCACCTTAATGAATATTCAGCATCTCTTTTCAAGCCAGGTGAATTTACTGCCAATATCCATGGACTTCCAGAATACTGCCAAAAAACGGGCAGAAATGGACAGTGATGACACAGGGACCTTCCCTTGCCCAGGCAACTCCCACACTAAGCCTAGCAGGATGAGAAGGAAGCAGTTCCTTTTCCACCAGAAAGATCTGTCAGTTCCTCAACAAGTGCCCACTTCAGCTGTTAAACCAACTGCTTCCTTGCTTACTCCAAGCAAAACCCCCTTCTTGTTCCTGCCATACTTGGCAACGAACAGACAGATAAAGACACGTCTAATTGCCTTCATCAACATCTCACACAATATTCTTACCTGTTACTCCCTTTGCATCTATAACGTTTGCTGCTGCTTTTGTCACAGCTGTATTCAGAATATCATTGCCCACTGCATTCATTCGCCGAGAGTTCAGAGCTCGCTTCTGCTTGCTGGTACCAAAGGCCTCAATGCACAAATCCACCTGTGCATGAGAGAGATGCAAATGACTACACACTGCTGAACTCAAGACACTTTGCATCCAAGAGGAAAACCGAGCTAACCACCACTCGTTCTACATTTATATTTTTAAGGAAAATTTCAGACATATCACTGGATACAACCCAACTACACAACAGACCTTGCAAGGGGGCAGGAAGTACCTGGGATTGTAATCAAGACTGAAATAATTATGAAAATACTGCTAACCTAGGCACTAATGTGTTGTCTCAAAGACCTTCAACGCACAGAAAGAGTGCTGAACCTGCACAGGCTTATGCTGCAGTAAACCAAACATCCCAGTCTCAGACAAGTACCTGCCACTGTCAGCTGGATAAGCATAGCAAAATACGATCTGGGGTTTCAACTTTACCTTCTCCCTGTAGGATTTATTCTGATAATCCTTTGTGTCATCAGGTATTAAATTATCTATAAAAGAACAAAAGTTAGCATGCTTGGCTTTCAGCAGCCAGGAAAGCACATGTGTTTGGTATTTCTTAAGTTCTAATCCATTACAGAAAGATTAGTCACGTCACTTCAAGATCTCTACAGAACTTTGTCAATTAAAGAACAGATTGAATATGAAACAGTATGTACCTGGAAAAAAGAGGGAGGGGCAGGCCAATTTTTACTACAAAGTCCATGAGCATAATGCATGGATTGCAGCAATACTCGAGTCCTGTCGCACAGAAAACAGCTCCCCAAAGACCATATTCTTTGGGTTATCCTCCTGGATTCAGTAATTAAAAGCATTTCTGCTGAAGATAAGCTGTTTTCTTTTTCAGTGATTCAGTCCCTTGACCTGACAATTTCCAGGCTTCCCTCAGCAGCGCATACCTAGACAAGGCTGCATTTATTCTAAGCAGTGACAACTTTGTTCCCAACTGCGCTTACTTCCACCCTCCCACCTCTAATGCTCTCTACTTAAGCCCCACCCTAATTTTCAGCCACAATCTTGCTTCCTACTCCCTCTGTTTTTCATGCCATGCTGTGCCTTAGAAGGAGAGTGTAATGTATACTCCTTCCTCCATGCTAAGGGAATATGGCAGAAATGAAGAAGAAAGAGTAGCCAAGGACAAAACAGAAGGCAATGCTTTCAGTAACCAACCAGTCAATAGGAACGCATCCTTATTTCCAGGACACTGTGACTATGGCACTGGGGTTATATACAGGATCTTCCTACCTGACAGCAAAGGTTGCATGTTGAATATTTCAGCATTATAGACTTCCATTTGCCCAGAGTCCTTGTCTAACACACCAACAAAATACCTGGGGAGAACAGGGGCAAATGATTAGCAAGATACAGTCCAGCGGAAGTGATGTTTTAAGATGATACGGTGCAGAGTCATGTGTATTCCCCATCCCCTGTCAGTTCTTCTGCCTTGCAAATACCAATTTTCAAAGGAAATTCAGAATTTCACAAGAAAAGTTACCTTGAAGGAATGCATGTATACATATACATGTGTTTTATGTAGACATACACACACACATACACAGATATAATACAAAATAAAGACTTGGTGCTCTACATAAATGTAGAAGTGTTAAGACAACTGAATGAGCTTCAAAATGCACAGGCTGTAGGTGCATGAGTGCTAGTTGCTACTCTCGTCTTTTCTGACATGGCAGAATCCTTGGTTTCTCACGGCTTCTATGCAGTTTCTTGTGTTTTTAAACCTTGGGTTCCCTGCGTGCACTTCTCTGCTTAGCACAAGTCACTGTGAGTCTAAGTCTTCAGAGCTCAGAAATGTGACTTTGCTGTCTCTAAAACAGGTTAATTTCACTCAAGTCAAATCCTTTTCATCTCATGTTTCAGAGGGACAAACCCAAACGGTCTGTGCTACTCCTAACCATATCTCCTGAACCACCAGGAACAGGCTGTATGTTACCTCTGGTTGAAGCTGATCAGTATCAATTACACCAATTTCTCAACCAGACAGAAGACAGAATTCCATCTGAAACTTTCTGACTGGTGCCTGAACTTGCTCAGCTTTGTAACAAGTTTTCCTAAAATTCAGGACACACTTCCTGAAGACAAAATCAGCTTCTACAAAAGGCTGCCTTTTGCAGTTGGTGCAAGACTCTGTGCAACGTCTGTCAGAGGAGCTGCCCAAAACTGTGGGGATCACAGAATCCCACAGCAATCCTTTCTATTCCCAGAACAGAAAGGATCGCTGAACAGAATCTGCTGTCCTACAAAACCCCCAGATTTCGCAGCCTCATTGATTCTTCCACTCAGAATAAACCAGGCTGTTTGCTCAGATGTGGTTTCTGCTCCCTGTCATACCCACATCTGCAGTTGTGAATTCAGTCGTAGGCAGACAGCTACTAAGAACTATGGGAATGGATCCACTGGAGGAAATCATCACGCATGCAAGTGAAGTAGATGTGGGAGGAAACTGACACAAGGTTACAAGGATAAGGTGGGAAAACTTGAAAGGAAAGCAAGAAATTACTTAATTGATTCTTGCCTGCATGTCTGGCGATCCTGAGGCATGTGCACACCTAATGCAAAACTAGTATTTGAAGCCAAACAGATATTTGCAGGTAGCATTAGCTTGACTTGTTAGTTTCCATAGCTCATGATCTCCAGAGGTGCAGGAAAGAACCACTTAAACCACTAAAACCATCTCTGAATAATATAAAGTGAAGTGTTGAGAAATAGGAGTCCCAAATCTGTACAGATATAATACTGTACTGGTACATGTATCACAAACATACAGAGCAATACCGGTATTCATTAAACTAAATTTCTCTTTCCAAACTCAGGAGGAAGAAGCTCCCTGAAGTCTTGTTTCAGCTATGCTATCTTAAACAGAAATATGAAGGGCCCGCTCTCCTAGTTTCACTTCTCAGAGAGAAAAGATTAAGATTGGCATCTTTTGAAGCACTACTTGCTGGGGATGAAACTAGTTCCTTTTAAAGGAATTATACAGAACCTAGGGGCACCAGGACACTAATGTCTGGAAGAACCTCCTCTTCCTAACGGTTTTTGCAACTCTGTTTGCTCTTCACTGTCTCACCCCACCTGCACTTTAAGTAGTCAGTGTAGCCAGACTACTGAAGAGGAAAGCAAACAGTGCAAGACATCTGGAGCACATTGACGGAGCAGAGCACGTGGCACCAAGAGCCTGACATGCACATCACAAGCATTTCAGAGTTCTGTAGGCTAGTAGGAGCAGTAGTATGCATCAAAGGAAAAAAGAAGCACCTTTGGATACAACAAGGCAAGATTATTTCACATTGGCTCTGCACCCATTCAGGAGGTTCTTAGGAGACCATTGGGATCTGCCTCTAGGCTACAAAGGTCACCTTCCTAAACCAGGACATGTAAAGGCTGGTGATTTCACTGACTCTTCCTATCACAGCACTGGGCACAGACAAGTTCTTAACTCATACATCATCATTGTGCTGTGGCCCTGAAGTTAAATGGTAACTAATGACCCAAGGCTTTCCTGAACAACAGAAACTGATCTTGGCGATTAAGGGTGGGACAAAGTTGTTATTCCTAGGTTTCAGCTACACGCATGCATCTTTACACCCTGTCCTTTAGGAGGCCTTTTAAATACATTCTATTTGTAAGTAAGATCACAACTTCGAAAGGGGCGTAACATGCACAAACATGCATGAAGAGGAGACTCAGGGGAGACCTCATTGCACTCTACAACTTCCTGAAGGGAGGTTGTGATGAGGAGGGAGTCGGCCTCTTCTCTCAGATAACTAATGATAGGACTCAAGGTAACGGCCGCAAGTTGCGCCTGGGGAGATTTAGATTAGATATCAGGAAAAACTTTTTCTCTCAGAGAGTGGTCAGGCACTGGAACAGCCTGACCAGGGAGGTGGTGGAGTCACCGACCCTTGCGGTTTTTAAGAGGCGCCTGGACAAGGTGCTACAAGATATGGTTTAGTAGCTTAATGGGTAGTAATGGTGATAGGATGACGGCTGGACTAGATGAACCTGTAGGTCCTTTCCAACCTTGTGATTCTGTGAAGCAATGCAGCTGCCAGGTTGAGTCTACTGCCAACATCCTCTCCATTCACATCATGGTCTCAATGAGAACTTCTGAGCCAGCTTTAAGGAAGACTGTAAGAAATGCTTCTCCTGGTTTCGGCTGGGATAGATTTTCTTCATAGTGCCTGATATGTGCCATGTTTTGGATTTAGGAGAAAAATAATGCTGAGGACACACTGATGCTTCAGTTGTTGCAGAGCAGTGCTTACACAGAGCCAAGGACTTTTCAGCTTCTCATACCACCCTGCCAGCGAGGAGGCTGGGGGTGCACATGAATTTGGGAGGCAATAAAGCCAGGACAGCTGACCCCAACTGGCCAAAGGGATATTCCTTACCATGTGGCATCACGCAGGACAATAAAACTGGGAGGGCTGGGTGGGGGAGGGTACCGCTGCTCGGGGACAGGCTGGGCATCGGTCAGTGGGTGGTGAGCAACTGCATTGTGCATCACTTGCTTTGTATATTCTTTTATTATTACTATTATTATTACCATTATTATTATTTTCCCTTCCTTTTCTGTCCTATTAAACTGTCTTTATCTCAGCCCATGAGCTTTTACCCTTTTTTTTCTTCCGATTCTCTCCCCCATCCCACTGGGGTGGGGCAGTAAGCGAACGGCTGTGTGGTGCTGAGCTGCCTGCTGGGTTAAACCATGACAAGGCTGCATCAGAGCAACTCCTGTGCTTCCACCTCCCTGTTTCTGCCACAGCATTGCCAGAAACCCATACCTGCATAGAGAGTTACACTTCATAACTCCACTGCCGAAGTTATTCCCCACATATGAAAGCCTTTCAGTTTCTGAGACCTGAAAAACAAAGAAAAATTACTTGATTATGGAGTTAATCGACCTTCCCTGTGTCCACTTTATTCCCTCTGGTGCTACAAAGCTCTATATTGCCTGACCACCATACTTAAAACCAGAAGCAACAGTTTGTGAAAGAAATAGTGGGTTTATAATATAGTGGGCTTGGAGTTAGACAAAACAGATTAGCTCTCACTGCCAGTCAAGTTCAGATACTATTTCCAAAGCTTTAGGCTCCTTAAAGCAGTTGCTCAAAGCTTCACTAACACGAACCTTACAGACGTCAGGCTGGGTCGAAGGCAAAAAAGTGGGTAAAGCCATCATTACAAGTCAGGGGAACTCAGTTTACAATATACGTTTCAATGATCCATTTAAGACTATTATTGTCATGTGGCTGCAATTAACTGCCTAAAAAAACAGCTAGCACAAATGGCTTGGCCACCTAAGTCTACTTTTAAATATGTCTCTACTAAGCTATATTTCCTCTGAGAATTTTTGCTGAAAAATCATTTATTCCTTCAGTGAGTCATGCACATAGGCAGCCATAAAAGATAAAGAGTGCCAGCAGAAACCACCTTCTGACTTTAAACTTGGTTCTCTCTTCACTGAAAGAATTAAAAATCTCCTTATAATACAGTTTAGCCCCCACAAAAAAAAAACCAAAAACCTCCAGGAAAGAATTTAGGTTCCCTGTGTAAACATAACAACAGATTTTGTGATCACATGGACCTGAATAGTTGTTAAATAGCAGCTTTTAATTTTCAAACCTTATGTTCCAGTAGGTTATTAAAATAAATCAGGAACACACTTAACATCAGTAAATCAACATCAGCTTGAGAATACAGTACTGTGTATCAATGAGAATTTTTCAAATAAGCATCTATTCAGTTCTGATTGAAAGGCTAGCAACTTGTTTGTCACTCTTAGTATGATTAAACACAATATACAATATTGCATTATTCAGATTCTTTTCCACTCCAAAAGTCAACCCATAACGTTAAGTATGAGATGCACAGTGTGATCCGGAAAGGATCAACAGAAGACAACTATGCATGGAGACTTGGTAGCGCCAAGCACTTGGACCGGCTTTGCTGGAGTCCAGTGACATCTCGTGGTTTTCTGCAGAACTGCAGAGTGCCTCTGCAAGCAGCCTTGCTCACCAGGGCACGAGAGAGGTCTTCACAGTAAAGAAACAACTCTCTTCCCTTCCCAACCTTGCGCAGTTTTTTAATTTTGTTATATTACATACTTCCCTGCTCTGCTGCACCCACCATCACAATGGCAGCCAACATTAGAACCAGAAATTCCTCAGAAATCCAAGAGATTCTGTAAACGTGGATTTTTTTTTTTCCCCTCATGCAGTGATCGGGCCTAAACACTCCACCCCCCCTTACTTTTTTAATACCAATTTACTACAAAACAAAGCTCCATACAGATTTTCAGAGTCTTGGTCACTATAGGGTAATGAAAGCAGCTAGACCAGGACAGCAGGAAAGAGCCCAAAAAGGAACTGAGTTCTCCTAGAAACTGGACTACAGGCACTTTGTATGGGACCAATGCTTCCAGTTCCTATTTGCAGAAGCCGCCATCAATGCAATCTTAAAGGAAAAAATAAAAAAGCGAACAAAAAACTCTTTACAGCGTGCAGAGCTGGGAGTTACTCCTGCTTCCTGTGCTCAGGCCCAAATTCAAATCTGACCGCGATCTCTGGCAGCTGAACAGCAGCAGCGCGAAACCCCAGGTCGTGGCTTTGTAACCCTTCCCGCGCGGCACGCACCGCAGCCGCACGCGCTGTTACAGAGGAACCCCCGCCAAGCAGCGAGCTGTTTCACAGGGGCGAACGCGCGCAGCGTTTAGAACCGCGCCTGCCACAGCAGCCGGCGTGCTGCAGCCCCGCGACGCACGGCCGCGACCGGCCCCAGGCTCCCGCTGCCCGGCCCCTCGAGGGAAGCGCCGGCTAGAGCCGGCGGCGGCGCCGCGCGGGCGGGGCCTCACCAGGATCCTCCGGTGCCTCTTCCGGGGGTTGGCCGCGTCCCTGCTCCGGTAGACGTTCAGGCACCTCAGCAGCTAAT
>VXAL01005150.1:70205-98922 GCA_013399475.1 Chauna torquata | reverse complement strand
CTTTGTCGGGGGGCGCGGAGCGCGGCCTCTGCGTCTCTCGCGAGGTTCCGGAGGAGCCTCCGCGGCGGCGCCTCCGAGCTCGTCGGGTTCCGCCCGCCTGCGGGGCGGCCGGGGCCCGGGGGTGGCGCGGGGCTTCCTGCAGGCCGAGCCCCGGCGTTGCCGCGTTCGGGAAGGAATCGCCGCGGGTTCTGTTGCTGTCTGGCGTGCGGCGGCGTTTGCTCGAGTGCCGCATGTAGTGCGCGACTGCGTTCGTGGCGGGGGGGGGGGCGTGGGTGATGCCCAGGGGCAGTCTTGGCTCCTAAGAGAGGCATTTGGATATTAGGAACAAATTCTGCACAGAAGGGGTCGTGAGGCGTCGGAACAGGCTGCCCAGGGAAGCGGTTGAGTCACCATCCCTGGAGGTCTTCAGAAAACGTTTGGATTCAGAGCTGAGTGACGTGGTTTAGTGGTGGACTTGGCGGTGCTGGGTTAACGGTTGGACTGGGTGATCTCAGGGGTCTTTTCCAGCCTAAATGATTCCGTGATAAAACTGGGATACCAGAGGTGATGGGGAAGACAAAAGGTGTGACTGCGCTTAAGTCTGCAGCCTTTTAGCGTGTTTGGGAGCAAACACCAAAACAACAGCCTTTCTTTCCCAACACTTAATTTAATGTTTCGGAATTTTTAAAGATGTCCTTAGATGACGTGATAGAGAACAGGTTTTTCTGTGTTGTTCCTGGTGCAGTTATTGAATTGTTCAGAATAGTTCACGTTGTGGAGGACAGCACCCAGGTGGAGAGATGTTACATGCGCTGTTGGTATGTAAAAGTTTTGTGCACACCAGCTGCTTCTACTTTATGCTGTATTGTCTGTTGCACTCACCTCAGTCTCTGCCAGTTTTTCTTGTGCTCATGCTAACAAAGTCAAACTGTGCTGTAGTCAAGCTGGTAACAGTGCTACAGCTGTGGCACTTTGCTATAAACACACACGTTATGGAAAAAAGGTAGATCTGCGTTGGTGCCTATGTGAGAACAGGGAACAAAGTTACTATCTTTGAACTGACAAAATGTGCTTAATTTTTTTCTCCACCATTCTAAAATTACTGAGAAGAATTTAGGTATTGCAGCATACATATGTTAAAGTCATGTAAATGTTACAGTCTTGTGTGACTTTTAAGCAGTAATTAGTAAAATATTTCCTTTTTACCTTTTCGTTAGCATTGCACATGCTAAAATATACAGAACCCTGCAAGGCACCCATGTAGACTTGCTTTCCTTCTGAGTATGGAATGATATGGTTAGAAGATGAGTGATTTTTGAAGTGAGTGTGGGAAGATCAGAACCAGATAATTCTTGTATGAAATACCATAGTCTTCCACTGAATCAATTATGTGGATACAGTTACTTGTATCCACAAGGTTGAAGATACAAAATAGTAATGCAGCCTTTGTGGAGGTGGCAAACTAATATTTGTTACTCCAATACAAGCTCTTCTATGGCAAAAATAGATTTCTTCAACAATTAAAGCTAGTTTCTTCCAAGTGTTTGTTTAAAATCTTAGACAAAGGAAGCTTCAAAATCATTGAGGAAGGTGGTTGGACAGGGTTTGTTTAAAAGACTTGAACCTCCAGTAAATAGCAAAGTTGAAAAGCTAGATTTAGAAATTCTTGCCATATTGAGCAAGCAGACATCATGCTGATGCTGAGTTGTCTGTCTCTTTTCCTTTGGGTGCTTTCATGCAGCTCTTCGGTTCTGCATGTTATTTGTCATTCTGTGCATGAAATGGGGGAAATTCCTAAATGGAGAAGCTGGCAACTCAGTGTTCTTTTCAGTGGCGGCTGTTGTGAGAGGAAGGCCACTGATAGACACTGCCTTAGTATCACGAACCAGAAGAAAGGTTTTCTGAACTGATAACAGGGTAACCATAAGTTCAGATCAATACTCACTAATGGCAGTTTATCTTTCAATGCCTTTAAATGGCTTTATTGCCAGTTTTGTATAGCAGCCTTCCTTGCTTTTCCCTTTGTGAATAAATCAAGTAGTGATATTACTGAAACATATTTGTTTAGGTGTGTCACTTTGTCATGCCTAAAAGGCCTTTGTGCTGTTCTTTACTGATTCGTAGAAAACACCATGGTTTTGTAGCTGACTAGAAAACCACATACCAACTCCTCTAGAGGAACTGATGCCTTTAAAAGCTATGGTACTGACCTTGTAGCTCAAGCAATAATTAGCAAGAAACAGTGTTCACTCTGTTCAGAATGTACAGCAGTACATGTGTGTTAGATTTGAATTACAGCAAAGACACAGCCTCCCTGGTGACAGGCTGAGATGGCACATCAAAGCGCAGAAGTGCTATATTTTAGTCTCTTATTGTGTGTCTTGCTCTGAAGTACGATACTGTGCTGCAGGATCTAGAGACCAAGAGATGCATCAGGGGGCCGGGATGTGGTGAACAAAAACATGAGGAAGCAGGTGAATCACCATGTGTCCTGCCATCAAGGTGACGTTAGTTCCTCCAGATAAGCAGGAGTGTCTGAGAACTGTGTAGCCTTTTTTAAGGACGCTTCCAGTTGGTCCTTTTAAATGCGCTCTTTGCAGCTGACAGACTCTGCTGTTATTGTTTATTAATGAGGTGGTGTTGCCATTGGTTGGAATATCTATTTACAGTACCTTTCAGATGATGAGAGAATATTAAGTTATATGATAATTGCTTCCTCTTCTCTGGAGGGCTGGTGCAATCAGCAGTGGCTTTTGCAGTGCAATTTATCCTTTCTGATTCTTAGATAAGCTGTAACTCATACTCCCTGACAACAGGGAGGTGAGTGCTGTGAGTTGAACTATGTATAAAACGTGGCAAAGCAGACACCTCAAATGTTGTTCCCTAAGCTGAATTGTCAGTTGTCAAAGTCGCTAATTGCTGGTATTTTTCCTTGTCATTTCAGGCACACACAAAGAATGCTTTTCATGGCTGGTATTCACCATATTGAAGCATATGTGAAGGCAGTGTAACACCGTGCTTCGGTTGTATGGGGCAAATCCAGAAATCATTTAAACTACTGTTAACTAAAAATCCACCTTTTACTCAGTTTGAAAACGCCCTTTGGGCACAGAGTGCACCATGTTTCAAAGTCATAAAACTTGCTCAAAATGCCAAAGAAAGTTAAGGCTTCCATTTTATCTTGCCTCTACCCTACTAATGTCTAGTTAGCCTGTTTAAAAAAAAGCTGAATGGTAGAAAGTGTACTCTAAAATCCTGCCATTATCAGTGATCCCTGTGTAGATTTAATTTGGTATTTCGGAGTTCAGGGATGCTTTTTAAGGAACATATTATTTCTAACACAATGGTTAAGCACAGTACGAGTCTCTTGTCATGTTTTGTAAAATGTTATTGATATCATATTGGCATGCTTTCAAGTATTGGCTGTTTTCCAGGGATTCATGCAGGCTTGGTACTTAGAATATGAAATTCACTTAAATACTGATTTTTGCAAATGAGGTTTGAGGTGCAAGGAAAGCTGGGGAAGGACTCTTTATCAGGGAGCGTAGTGATAAGACAGGGGGTAATGGCTTTAAGCTAGAAGAGGGTAGATTTAGATTGGACATCAGGAAGAAATTCTTCACGATGAGGGTGGTGAGGCACTGGTACCGGCTGCCCAGAGGACCTGTGGGTGCCCCATCCCTGGAGGTGCTCAAGGCCAGGCTGGATGGGGGGCCCTGAGCAACCTGGGCTGTTGGGAGGTGTCCCTTGTCCATGGCAGGGGTTCGAACTGGATGAGCTTTAAGGTCCCTTCCAACCCAAACCATTCTGTGATGCCTCCTCTGAGGCCCAGTGACTGGGTATGATTCAGCAGAAACATTCATCTAACATTCCTTTAGTATCCAGAAAGTGAACTGGAAGCGGACCGTGAGCCTCATGAAGGCTGCAGAAACTGGCTGCTGAAACCACTCTGCGCAGCTGGAAGCGTCTGTGTCCTTCATCCAAATAGGCATTTGCACGCCATTTGGTGGGATACACGACCCAGTTGTAGAGGCACGTAGAGACTTTGAGACTTCGGGTTCTCTAGGGAATGATGGAGATGTGCAGCCCATGTGCTTCAGGAGACTCTTTATGGCCAGCTGTTGCTGAAAGTTGAGGTGTCACTGAGCCAGGGAAAGAAAGACTAAGTGTGTGTGCCCAGAAATAGGCCATTCAGAAATATTTTGGTATTGACGTGGATGCTTTGCATGTATTTAGTAGCCTGAAGTAGCTGATACCTTACCTAGTGCTGTATGTGGATTGTATTTAGTATATAAGACTCAAGTCTAGCTTTCTGATTTTCAAGTGAATCACGTACGATATCTCAGCCACTCCGTGGGGTCTGCATTTGTTGGTTTGAGGACTTCAGCCTTTATGGCTTAATATAATAGCAAGCCAAATTAGTGTTACTTTGAAGCAAAACTGGGATTTTGTTCCGTGTACACAAAGGAAAAAAGGGCATTTCCTAGTGACTTCAAGCAAGAACCCTTTCTGAATTTTGAAATCCCATTTTTGACCGTTGGTCAAAACCAGCAGCTCTTGACTCTTGTTTCTCGTTCAAATACATATTGCTGCCTGGGCAAAAAGGACCATCTTCCCATCTGGAGTCCAGCTCCATCTTACTACTAATGTGGAATCCTGTCCTTCTGTGGTGTTTTTTTCCTAACCAGTCCACACTGTGCCTTGGTTAGAATGCCTTATTGCATAGTCTGCTGAAGGACACTACCTTCTGGGACTGTTTTGGTGAGGGCAATGCATGAGATCTCGGCATCTTACATCTTTTATAGTGCCTGAAGCACTGTAATGTGACCTTAATTAGTGCACAGAGACTGGGAAGTGCTTGACTACTTGTGTACCACTTTGCTCCTAACGACGCTGGAAGCTGAAGCAGTCGATGCTGGGTCCTCCACTTTCTGTGGGTCTGCAGCAAAGCTACAAGTAGAATGATTTCATTCTCAGTTGCAGGTGCGGCACAGTAAAGCTCTCCTGCCTTGGCTGCCTTTGTAGGTTGTGGTAGTTACGGTTCAGCGCTGCTGCATTTTGTAAAGTAATTGTAATTAATACCGCTGTTCAGGTACAGTCTGTAGGAAAAGGAGATCCCCTTCCTGTCCTGCTTCGGTGGGTGCATGGTGTTCTCCATTGCCTGTGCCTGTAGGCTGCCACGCTGTACACTGTGCAGATCAGCCAGGAATATAAAACAGTTCCTTGGAGCTCTCAGTCCTGACTGGGGAGTGAGTTGAAGGCAAAGTCAACCATCACGCAGGTCCCTCAAGAGTAAACAGATAATGCAGTGATGGTAGTCTAAACGGAGGGAATGAAAGAGTTTCTTTGGTGCTATGGCAGCTCCTAGGCCTCCCTGTCTGCTTCTCCTCCTCTCCTAAGTTCTCCCTAGATGTTGGGGTTTTGTTGTTGTTGTTGTTTTGTTTTGTTTTTTTCTCCCATGATGCCAAGGACAGTGTTATGGCAGAAATAACACCCGACCCATCTCAGAGGCGAGCAAAAGAAGACAAATGAGGAATTGTTTCACAGTCCCTTTTCAGCTTTCCAGAGAAGCCTGGCTGGAGGGGAGTTTTCCTTACAGAGGAGGAAGTCCCTGCACGGTGACGGGTGGAACAAAGGAGGGCATTAGTTTAACCAGGCGTGCAAAAGCTGGAAAGGCAGGCAGGTATACAGAGCAGCCCTGCCCTCTACGAAATTTCAGATACTTCCTGCTGGGACTTGCGGCTCTTCACAGTCTCCTTGTGATCCTTTTGTCCTGCTGCATGAGGTCACCGACTTTCAGGGTCCCCTGTCCTGTTCCTCTGCCATTCTGTAACCACCAGGAAGGATTTCCTCATTTTCACTTGTGTTACGCTTCTCTTAGAGAAAATGTGTAGAAATAAAAACTGCAATTCCAAAGTCTGGCTGTCCTAATATTTTTTTATTTGAAAATGTCCTGTTTTACTCTCAAACGTGCATTTGTAGTGGAAGATAAGTAAAATCAATCACCTGTTATCCATATTCCTGTTTCTTAAAAAAATGTTTCATTTCAAACTCTTCTGTCTTATTGCATATCTCCATCTATAGAGATAAGGGAGACGGTGACACAGCACTTAATTAAATCTCATTACAGTGCTTACTTCAGGCATTCAGGCATAGTGTAGTCTTTGTGTTGCCAAATTAGGGTTTTTTTCCAGCCCCAAAGACTGGACCCCTAGGGTTGTTGGAAGGCATAAAATGCAATTTCTTACTGCTTTTAAAATACACAGGAACCAATTAAAGTTTGAAGCAAATGCTTCTCAAATGCTTCTCAACCGCCTCTGACTTTTTTTGCCAGCAGAAGTTTCAGCTTCTCAGTGTTTACCTAAAACTCCCATTCTTTGTCAGTTTGTATCCTTTGGACAGGGAGAGGGTTCTTAGTCCAGTGCAATATATGGTGAAATCTTTCTCAAGCTAATACCTGTAGAGCGTGTGTTGTGTGCCTTGGAGAAGTAGGAGGTAGTGGCAGCTGCATCTTGGCTTGGGAGCAGCAGCTTGCTGTTCTTCTGCAGTCTGGCAGCAGAAGCAGGCAGGGGGTGCTTAGTCACATTTTCTGTGAGCCAATGATTTTAGTCTTTGTGCTTTTTTGTTAGTTTGCCGCCTCTTCTGGATTGGATTCAGATCTCTCAGCTCACTCTACTACAGATTCTCTTAATTTGATACAGCCTGATGTCAGCCTTTGTGCAGCAAAATCCACAAACTTGAGCAGGTCCCTTTGTTTATTCACATTGCTCCTAAAGGATTTCATAAATCAGAATCAGAAAATGATAGCTGTTCATCACACGCTAACGTCCGCAGTAGCCTTGTGACAGGCTGAAAATGGAGAGTGTCTGCATCAAAGGCCTTCCTAACTAAGCAGTGCTGTGTGGTCTGTTGTTCCTGGTTCAGCAAGACATAACACAAAATGCTGTCTCATGCAGTGACAAGAAAGAATATTACAGAATGTGATTGCTCTGCCCATCCATTCCAAAGCTGTTGGAGACAGCCAGTTCTGACTGAGGAGACTAATACTTAAGTCCAAAAAGATTTATGGGCATGCACCTGATAGAGAAGGGAGGCCTAAATCCATACCCTCACTGGGTGGGAAAGTCAGCGTGTGTTCACCTCATGCTTGTTGTGTTTTGACGGTGTTTGGCTTGATGCGGAAACCCAGCTCAGAGCCAGGCCCAGCCGGAGCTTCCTCTGGCAAGCAGGGAGCGGGGGTGATTTGGGCTGTTGGGGGGCAGTGTGGGAGCAAAGGGGGGGATGCAGGCAACACAGCCACATGTGTTACTTCATTTCCTAATGTGAAATGCAATCCGTTTGCAGAGTAGCTCTGGAACTAGTTCAAAATACATCTCTCCTTTATAAAAAAGGGCTAAGAACCCTTCCACGTTCCTTTGACAAGCTGATAGTGATAATCCAAGTCTAGGAACATTGGAGATGTATTTTTCTAGTTGCATCTGAGTTGCTGCTGGAAGCCCACAGATCTTTCTGACTCGGTAGCTGCCTGTTTACATGTGTTTGTACATCCATCGGTGACCTTTTGTGTGTCGCCTAGCTTTTTGACCTTTGCCAGCGTTTTTGTTTTACAGCAGTATGTGTCTCAAGAGCAGTAGTCCCATATCCACCCTTCCTTGCTTATTGCCTTTTGACTAGCAGCAAAGGAGAGCGCAGAGCTTCAAGCTGCTGAGGGCCCGTGTGCTTCTCTATTCTCAGAGAGCCTTTGTGGCCATGTGCTGCTGCTTCGTGCCTGGGACTTTGGAGTTGGGCTTTGCATTTCTGAGATACGGCTTTTTCTGCTGATCCTTCCAGGTTAGTGGTATGCAGTACATTGTATAATGCAGAATGCTGCATAATGCACTGATGTGGAGGAAAATAGTTCATATATGCCAGGTGAACAAAATTGCAAAGTGATTAACACCTATGTCAACAGCTGCTACCTGTTTTCCTCTTAGTGAGTGCGTGTAATTCGCACACAGTACATCACCTGTGGAGATGAGTTTGAAATACAAACATAATTTGTAGGCAGACTTTCCTTTCCTTTACTGGTAGAATGTGTCTATCAGAAGCTCTGTATGCAGGTTACTCATACAGGTTATGGCTGCTCATATACAAATGCAGCATATGGTTTGTTCAGAACTTGTGTGGTAAGTGAAGTGAACATGTAACATTTGAGGCCAGAATTTCTGTACAAGTAGGCTCATACTTGACACCTTTTCAGAAGTATAACCTTTATTGTAGCTGTTTTACTGTTGTGTCATGTGATACTGTAGTACTGATACTGAAAAACAAACGTTAACACAAGTATGTGTATGTGCACCTACATACCCTCCCCCATACAAGCAACCTTCTCTTTCGGCAAATCTTTCCATTTGTTGATTTCTTATGAGAAAAAGTAGAGATGTCACCTAACTAGTCTTAAGGTGAGTACTAAGATTTTATTTATGTTCTCTTGGTGGAAGTTTATGAAAAAAACACCCCTGAGTTTATCTAGTTGTCTTGTTGAGTAGTGCATCACTTTATGCAAAGCTATGGACCAAGAGAGTTCTTAAGAAATAGCAAGCATGGAGACAGCTCTTAATGTTTGGTAAATTTTGCTATCTTAGTACCGTTTTATTTGTTTCCTAGAAAGAACAAAGGGCTTCCTGTGCATCTCAGTTTAAAAGCTTGTAGTGGATATGAAAATTGTATTACACTTCTGATAGCTAAAGGCGGTAGTTTGAGCTAAGAACTGACCACTTGTTCCAGTGCAGGAGTGTCTTGCCTCTTCTAAGTGTGTACGTGAAAAGCAGATTGTGATTGATGGTTCTGTGCAGTAGCTGAGAAACCGTGCAGAAAGTCATTTGCAGAAGGCAAGGCTGGATTAAACGAGACCAGCATTAAAGTTCAGACTTCAGTGGGAGGTTATGTAATACTGTGAACAATTTAACAAAGGTTCCACTAGATTCTTCACAATTAGTTGTTTGTTTGTTTGTTTGTTTTTTAATAAAACCAGGACTAAATGTTTTTACTGAAGAGTACATTTTGGTTTGGACAGGAGTTAACAGAGGTGAAATGATCTGCATTATTCAGTTTGCAGTGGAGCTGCCTGTGACAAGTCTGGCACTTGGTAGCTGTTGTACTAGGTCAGCTCCATGACAGAATCAGTTTATTCTCCCTTGTGCTCCTTCACAAGATCGCTAGCTCTGATACAGTACCAATGTGGCAGTGGTGAGTTAAGATCAGTTATTCTTCCTCTATCTTTTAGCCATCATCTTTCATTTTTAAACCCATTCTCACTGTGGTCTAAGTAGAACCTCAGCCATTTTTAATATTATAGTTTCTTCTGCTTTGTTTTTTAGGATCATGGATTTTCCAGGACACTTTGAGCAAATCTTTCAGCAGCTCAACTACCAGAGGCTTCATGGCCAACTTTGCGACTGTGTCATTGTGGTGGGAAACAGGCATTTCAAAGCCCATCGGTCTGTTTTGGCAGCATGTAGCACACATTTCCGGGCTCTCTTTACTGTAGCAGAAGGGGATCAAACCATGAATATGATTCAGCTGGATAGCGAAGTGGTGACAGCAGAAGCTTTTGCTGCTCTCATAGATATGATGTACACTTCCACACTAATGCTTGGAGAGAGCAATGTTATGGATGTCTTGCTGGCTGCATCTCACTTACATTTGAACTCTGTTGTTAAAGCATGCAAACACTACCTTACTACCAGGACGCTGCCAATGTCTCCACCGAGTGATAGAGTTCAAGAGCAAAATGCACGCATGCAAAGGTCTTTCATGCTTCAGCAGCTTGGGCTGAGCATTGTGAGCTCTGCGTTAAATTCTAGTCAGAGCTCAGAGGAGCAACCAAACACAATGAGCTCCACGATGAGAAGTAACATAGAACAGCGCACTGCTTTTCCTATTCGCCGTCTCCACAAGCGTAAACAGTCTTCTGAAGATCGGGCCAGACAGCGAATGAGGCCTGCCATAGATGAGTCTGTTTCTGATGTGACTCCAGAGAGTGGCCAGTCAGTAGTTCATTCACGGGAGGATTTCTTTTCACCAGATTCACTGAAGATTGTGGACAACTCTAAGGCTGATGCTATCACTGATAACCAAGAGGATAGTACTATTATGTTTGATCAGTCTTTCAGTGCTCAGGAAGATACTCAAGTGCCCAGCCAGTCTGACAACAGCGGAGGAAATATTTCGCAGATGTCCATGGCATCCCAGGCAACACAAGTGGAAACCAGCTTTGACCAGGAGGCTACATCTGAGAAGAACAACTTCCCATGTGACAATCCAGAGGTCAGTCTAAATGAAAAAGAGCACATGAGGGTGGTGGTTAAATCTGAGCCCTTGAGTTCCCCAGAGCCTCAGGATGAGGTGAGTGATGTCACTTCCCAAGCAGAAGGCAGCGAGTCTGTTGAAGTGGAAGGAGGAGTTGTGAGTGCCGAGAAGATAGAGCTGAGTCCTGAGAGCAGTGATCGTAGCTTTTCTGATCCACAGTCTAGTACCGATAGGGTGGCAGATATCCATATTATGGAGGTGTCAAATAACCTGGAGCACAAGTCTACCTTCAGTATCTCAAGTTTCCTGAATAAAAGCAGAGGTGGCAGCTACGGTGCTAGTCAGAATAACGATGACAACATTCCAAATACAACAAGTGACTGCAGAATGGACAGCGATGCCTCTTACCTGATGAGTCCAGAGTCAGGACCTGCTAGTGGTCATTCATCTGCCACGGTCTCTCATGTTGAGAATCCCTTCAGTGAGCCTGCAGACTCTCACTTTGTTAGACCAATGCAGGATGTGATGGGTCTTCCCTGCGTACAGACTTCTGGGTACCGGGCTGCGGAACAGTTTGGCATGGACTTTCCACGGTCAGGCTTGGGCCTGCATTCCCTGTCAAGGGCAATGATAGGCTCTGTAAGAGGGGGAGCCAGCAGCTTTCCTGGCTACCGCCGCATAGCCCCCAAAATGCCTGTTGTGACCTCCGTCAGGAGCTCCCAGCTGCAGGATAACTCATCCAGTTCCCAGCTGATTATGAATGGGACCACTTCTTTTGAAAATGGGCATCCTTCACAGCCTGGTCCACCACAGCTGACAAGGGCATCTGCAGATGTTCTTTCAAAATGTAAGAAGGCCTTATCTGAGCACAACGTCTTGGTTGTAGAAGGTGCACGCAAATACGCGTGCAAGATCTGCTGCAAGACTTTTTTGACCTTAACAGACTGTAAGAAACACATCCGTGTGCACACAGGAGAAAAGCCTTACGCCTGTCTGAAGTGTGGCAAACGGTTCAGCCAGTCCAGCCACCTGTATAAACATTCCAAAACAACCTGCCTGAGGTGGCAGAGCAGCAACCTACCTAGCACTTTGCTTTAACAGTTTCCACCCCCCAGCCTCAATGAGAGTGCCAGTACAAACTCTTAACTTCCTTGAAGCACTGCAGGAACATTAACACTATTTTGCTCAAGCTAAGAAGCTGCTCTCATAGGTCCGTGAACACTTGTGTGTGGTTGTGCCACATGCAAAAGTCTTGGTTCTGTAAATTGGGGATAATACCATACCTACCTCACAGGGGTGTTGTGAGGCTTAAACAACTGTTAGTGAAGAACTTTGATGTCCTCAGAAGTCAGCACTACACAGTCTGTAGATGTGTGAAACATTATTATTATGTACTTGCAAGCCTGGGGTTCACAGCGATGCAGCCCCTAAACGAAGTTCCTTTGCATGGCAAAGGGGTGGGGATTGAGTGAGAGTGATCTCATGAAGTAACAAATTTCAAGAATGAGAAACTAAAGTGCAAATTTACTCTTTTTTTTCTAAAGTATTTTGTAAAAGTGAAAGCATTTAAATAAATGACCTGCAAAAATCAAGTTGTTGCATTATGTGTGAACAGTAATGCAAAGAGCTGTTTACTGCAACTAATGCAGACTGCGTATCTTAAGAAGAAAAACAACTTCGGATGCACCTGTCAGACAGAAAATGCTTTAAAATATGCTAATTATAAAAATAGTTCTAGGGTTCTGAATGTATGTTTGCCTGTTTTGTAGTAAAGAACACTGTGTAATGAAGGTGCTTAAATTAAATGCAAGACAAGTAACTTTTGGACTACCAGATGTATATATACTTAGAATACAGCAAGATCTGGATGTTTCTCCAATTTTTTTCTGTAGAAACTTGTATTAAGTGATAAGTGAAGTACTGTTTCTTGTTTGTGCTATTCTTAGCAGTATTTTAACCAATTTGTATTTCCTACCTTAAAATTCCGTATACACAAAAGTCTGAAAAGAGCTTGTCTTTGTCTGCTTTGTTATTTTGAGTGAGAGGGAGAATTTGTGATGGCTTTTTCTTTAGTGTTTAAGATGGTCTCTTGCTGTTCCGAGATACGCCAGTAGTCAGTCTGATCCACTTTATTGGATAAGCATGCTGTTCTTTTCTGGTGCTCTTATCTTCAGGCTTTAATTTCCTCCTCTGTACGCTTACTTCCCCTCGCAACTATGGATTGTTCCTCAGATCAGAGCAGTCAGGAATGATCCTCGTGCCGTATTTATTTACATCTCTATGTAAAGTGTAGTTACCAAATGCTATCCTTCTGTTTAAAGTAGTGTCATAAACGTACTTTTCTACATAAAGTAAAAAGAACAACAACAAAAACCTAGTGGAAATTTAATTAAAAAAATAGCACTGTACGCTTTGTAAAGCAGAAATTCAATGATCTTTATTCTTCAAGATAACTGTGTAAATCTTATTTTAATTTCCTCCTCTTTGATACCTTTGTAACTAATAGTGTTTGCAGTCTTGTTTTTTCTTTGTTAAAGATGCACATGAACTACCAGCTTTCAGAAGGCTGGGTTTCTGCAAAACATTTTGGAGCACTTCTGCTGTTAAATGTTGTTCTACCATACAGGAGCGGGGTCAGAGCTTCAGCACGTCCATTCTACTCAGGAGAGACAGATAATTAATGTTTCCTGGCATTTAAGTCGCAGAGAAACTGCTTTCCATTAATAAATAATAAAAAAATGGCAAACCTTCTCTTTTTTTTTTTTCTTTTTAACACTGTATAGCAAATGTATTCTCTGTGGTGATATTCAGCAGTTTTAAGGGGTTTGTGCTCCATAGTAGTTAATCTTCTTAAACATCTTGGACTTGTGTTTGGCTAAACAGAAAATAAAATCCTAATCCACAGTCCTGTAGGTCCTTTAGCAGGATGAGCTATGAACACTGCGCACAAACCATTCACTGGCATACCAAAGGAAAGCTTTCTGTGTCTGGCTTTATGTGAAACAGGAGTCAGCTAATGAAGAAATGCCCAGTTACACCTCTCCATGCTGAAAAGAAAATTGCCAAATGTCTGTCAATATGTCATTTGCACCTTGAGCATCCAAGCTAAACAGGAACATAGAAATATCATGAGTGATTGGATTAACTCCTCTAAAAAGTTAAAAATTCTTTTCTTAATGGACATATTCCTAGGTCTCAATTTTTAAAGAAATAAAGAAATGTGCCATGTTTTCTTTGATAACCATTTTGATATCAGGGGACTAAAGGCATTGAGGTGTACTAAACAGTCTCACTGAAACATCAGTAAAATGCAGTATTTTGTACTTTAATATTTTCTTGTTGGTATCTTGCCTTATCGGTAGCATTCTGGCTGACTGTTTCATCTTCCTTGTATTTCTACAATTTTGTTTAAAACTAGGCTTTTTTTTTTTCATTGTTTCCTTCAGTGCATCTGAAATCCTTGGAATCCTACAACACCTAGAAATAAAGCAGCTGTGTGAGTAAGGAGATTAATTAAAAACTAATGGGAGCAGGTAAACATATTAAAGTGTACTTTTCATCTCTTCTTTTATAATAAGTGTTCATGCTGTTGTGAAATACCAGACCTTGTCTGGGAGGACTCCTCTCTTCTTAAATTAAACTTGGAACATCCTGGGAAGTAGGAACTTTAAATTTCTCATTTCATTGACATCTAGTGCTTCCGGAGGAGCACACTGCAAATCTAGGGACTTACGGCTGGCTCATTGCCTTCCTAGTCTTCCAGTATGAAGCAATATCTCAGAATGACAGCTCACTTAGCTATCCCATACTGTAAAATGAGAAGCATCTCATCTCAAAGCCTGATAAAATTGCCAAAGAGCTTATTGCCCTGACTTTTGTTCAAAACTAAACTTCAGATGCTACAGTGAGATCTCATCTGAAGATGTATGTGTTAGCATTATGAAACATCTGAGAATTTTTGTGCTGCTGTGTTTGACTTGATTTACTCGTTATCCTGGTGTATTTGCTAACAGCACACAATGGATCGACTAAACCAGTAATGTTTATACGTTTGCTGTTTGGGTTCTTTGCCTTAACTGGATCACTTAGCGCACGATTGAAATTGTAGGCACATGTAGGCATTTTTGTCAGATGAGGCAAAGCACACGGTACTGCTCGTGGCAGGCTCCATTATGCTGGGGTTTTGCTACTATTGAGAGGATGTGCGGTATCTGGTCAACAAAAAGTGGGGCAGCATTTGAGCCAGTAAAGAGTCTTGAAGGATTGTGTTGTCCTGTCAACACTTTGTGAGCTAATTTGAACTGGCAGAGCGTGGCTGCACTTCACCGTTGTAGCTTTGATCAGGCTGGGGGTGGTTGAGGATCTCCTGGAGCTGCTGCAGCCATGTGGTGGGTTGTCTTCTGGTTACCTCTGTGCTCTGGAGGTAAAATTAAGGAAGTTTCTTGCAAGTCATTTTATATGCCCTGCTGCTGGCTGACCCACTTGCAGGGATTCTCGCTCCTGCCACATTGTTGATGGGAAGTAGTCCATTGCCTGGATCTCCCTCCCCAGATGGAGGTTGGCCAAGGGATCTCTGGAAAGCCTTGGGATTCTGGGAGTGTTCTTGCTTTTGCACAGAAATCATTCATATTTTTCAGCTGGATCAGCTCCCTGATGGGGTCCCCTCTTGGCAAGGCACCAATGAATAAGTGGCTGAGTATTGGCAGGATTATTTTTGGTAACAACATTTGAACGCCCATCAGTGACCTTCCGGATTTACAGCAGAAGGCAGCTGAAGTATCTGAACATAAGCAAACGAAGGCTGCCTTGGTAGCTTGCTTCATAAAATGTATTAATGCTGGGGAGACTAAACTATTGTATGATACGATAGCACAATTCATGTCTTGACAGCAGTGTAGTTAAACATTTAAATAAAGCATAAGAGCAGTCTAATTTCAGTACTGTATTGTTCTCTCTTAATTTTTCTTCATAATGCATGAAAATAAGTTTAGGCTGGAGCTTACTATGATACTATGCTTGCCTCTGTCGGTAGCCACTTCAGGTCACTCACATTTAATTGGCTGGGCCTTACCTAAATGACTTCCACATGGTACCTTGATGTCACTAAATCTGTCCACCAGCATCTCTTGCTCATACTTCAACCCTGTAAAACATTACCATGCCAAAACGTGAATTCCTCTGTTCAGGCAGTCCAAGACAACACTCTGTCCCTGGCAATGGTTATTTAAACATCAGTATGTGCTTCAGGAGTTCACTACTACAACAGATACTCTCACTTACGTGCTCAGTTTTACCACCTTCGCTGCTTATGTGTTACATGGTTGGAGCCGACCCTTGCCGACTGCTGAAAAGAACAAGCATGACACATCTTCACAGCCACCAGCTGCTTGTCCAGGGTGACTGCTTTTCTGTGCCTGTTCCTCGCTGTGCTCCAGTGGTCCAGGCTCTGCTCCTCTGGCTGCAAGTGCGCAATGAATGAGGAAGTCACTGTGCTAGCGTGAAATCCCTTTTCCTCCACAGCAGAGCTAGTGGGAGTCTCCTTCTTTTACATCTGTACCATCAGCCAAATAACCACCAAAACAAGCCATTTAAAGGGCACCTCAAAAGTGGTTGCCTACCCTTTATGCCAGCCTTGAACAGGAAATAGGTGTTCTTGGCAAAAAATAATTGTAAAAGCCTGTACTTTACTCACTCACCGTTTTGTCCCTGGTAGAATATATTCCTCATTAGAGCTTGTAATTACAGTCTTTATTGAAACAACAGTAGTATCAAAGAGAGAAAGAGATGCTGTCAGCAGAGCCACAGGAGCATTTCCCAGAAGGTGCTGCTTCCTTTCAGAAAAATGCAAGCAAAACCTGTTTTTTGTTTTGTTTAGTTTTAATGCAATGTCATAGCCTTTTTGGTTTGTTTGTTTGTTTGTTTTTAACACAGCTGGAGCGACTGTTGAAAGCACTTTCTATCTTGCGTTTGAACAAGCTGTTTGCTAAACCAGTTACTTTTGCATAAATGAAATTCTCCCAAGGGACAGTGTCTTCTCTCTGATATCATAGGGAGTCTGGAAGAATAAGGTATGTTTGTAGAAAACAAAACAAAACAAAACCAAAAAAAACTTTGATGCAAAATGTTAAGTTCCTTCAGGTTCGCAGGTGATAAACTGGTCTTTCATTTTTAAGGAGTGCATTTGATTTCTGGAACTGCTGACATCTGTAAAATCTCATAATCCACAGTCATTGCTGCTCTCTGAATATCTCACGGAAAGATGCTGAAACAGTGATCTGGGGGCCCAGCACAGCTACCCTGCCCTGGAAGCTGCTGCAGCTAACTACTCTATTTATTCAGTTGCTGGCAAAAAGTTTCGTTGGTACGGATTATGTCTTAATGAGCAAGAGATCCTGTTGAGATATTTGCCCTCAGGGAACTGGTAAGGCGTATGCGTGCTGTACTGTCACTAGGTTCAGCTCTGCCCAGATGTTCTCAGGCTTGTGTAAAAAAACTACAGATTCCTTTAAGCAGGGATGGAGAGACAAGGCTAGCATTCTATAATTGTCAGTTTTTTAGGTATTTTTACAAAGCAAAATCTTTTTAATAAGGGCAGACTGACAATTTCTATGGCTGGCAAAGCAAAATGATCCACAGCTGCAGAAGGTACAGCTCTTAAAGAAATCCCAAGACCCAACACCTGAAATGTGCTTCGATCACTCAGGTAGTCTTATTTGCAAGTTCATGTGTATTTCTCAATACATTCAAGGAATCTAATGCAACTGCTTGGATAGCACCTTACTTACACTTTATTTCTCATATCATTGGGGGGGGTCACAATAACCTTTTGAATACTTAGTCAGCATCCTTCAGTGTTACAGTAACTGCACCAATATTGTAAAACCCCAAAGGTCTCAAAAATCATACAGTCCAATAAACTAGTCATGGACTTTTGCCCATTTAATAAAGCAAAGGTTTTCAGCATCAGAGTAAATCCTGATGATTTCTGCTGTGTCATTTGGAAACTTTCCAGCCAATTGCAATGCTTACAAGCCTATTTCTTTTCTATTTACCACCACAGCTACAGACTTTTCCTTGGTCAGCAGAGGTCTTGTTAGAAGCTTCCCAAACACTTTCTGTTTTTGGTGGGCAGGTGTGTAGTAATAAGTAAGGCTTGTGAATCAAACTGTATTGATGAATATGTCAGATACCCTCTGAGGCGTGAAGCACGGGTCTTTCTTTAACTCTAGACAGCATCAATAACTAATTAATGAACATCTTCCAATAGCTTTTATTGCTATCAGAGTATGGTTCATTAAACATCAAGAGAAAATGAAGTACAGGATTCAGCATGTAGAATACTTTCCATACGACAGAAGGAGCAGTGCAGGACATACGAGGTGAACTTAAAAGAATTCCCAAGCACAGGCTTTTCTCTCTCTCTTCTTTTTTTTTTTTTTTTTTTAGCTTCCTCCCCATTAAAGGCCTAGAACACTGCCAGCTGCTTTTCTCCTCTCCTTTCTCATTCTCAAGAAATGTTTTGGATTATTGTGCAGCACCTTGCTCTGCTTTTATACAGGATGAAAGTTGGAGAAAACAGCTGCTTTAGAGATACAGACTTGAGCACTTGCATTCACCCTTACCAGAAACCTTCCAGTGTTGAACAATAATGAAGCATAACCTGAGCAATTTAGGCACATTACGGTTTGTTTCCATCCTGGACTTTCCTCCAAGCATCATTGTCCATCTGGACAGAGCACCACTGCTCGAGCCTGGCTCCATGCTCTCACTGGTTCCTGCAGCGTGACCTCTTCGCGTCCCTGGTGTTTTACCCTCCTTGCTTGCACCAGGGGAAAGCCCGCAGTGCAGCAGAGCTGGCAGCTCATCACAGTCTGCAAGGGGCTCTGGCAGGGCTGTGGCCCCCTGGCCGGGGGGTGCGTGTAGCTCTTCCTCCTCCTGACCTGCAGGCGCTGGGAGCACCAAACGAGCTCAGCTGTTCTCAGCGCCACCTTGGAGCCCTGCAGACAGCCACTCGAGCTGCAAACGAGGGCACATTGCAGCCCCCTCTCCCTACTCCCAGATTTCAGAAAAGTGCTTGTGACACCTCCTTCCGGCAGTCAAGGCTTTCTGTTAACTCTTGCAGTCTTTTTCAGCATGTTCATGTTTCATGAACAGTTGCGTTTGGTGGGACTATATAAACCATGACTCTCTGAAGTAGAAGAAGTCAGCAACAGGCTTGAGCTGGCTCCAACACTCCTGGTGACCGGGGAGGCCCAATATGCTGATGGTGAGCTTCCAGAGAGACTGGTGATGGGCATTGCATTTGTGTTGTGATCCCTCTGTATCACAATTGCTGTATTGTGCTGCAATTTGAGTACCTTGCTGTACTCTGCTAAATTCAAAATCCAATGTAACACCAAATACCTATAAAAAAAGTAAATTCCATATTAAACACTGAACCCTCTTTGTGTAGATTACCTAAGAGAACCTGGTCAGCGTACTGGACTCTGACAGGTACTGGTCAGGAGATAGCATGGGAGCCTGCATGGCTGGAAACACTGTACATGCCCACCCATCCCCATGCACCATGCAGACACCCGTGTGTTTCACCTTGGGAAGAGGACAATTTCTCAACCTTATTTCGAGCTGCAAGCCACGACTTCTTACCATGCTTACTCTGGGCTGAAGGTGGCTCATCCAGAGCTACAAGCTCCTGGGTTACATTCACTGGTAGTGCTGTGGAGCAAGTGGGGCTTTCCTGAGCCAGTGAGGCCAACAGAGCTGCTCCGACCTCGGCTTTGGAGGAAACACGGGATGGAGGTGACTGCATAGCAGCCCAGCCGCTGGTGCTGAGGCAATCACTGCTGGCAGAGCTGTCCCCTCCATCTGGTGGTCGCAGGTGCCAGGAGAGCAGCAGGGGATGGGACCACCACAGGGCCACCCTGCACTCCCCAAAAGGCCACACTGCTGCCAGGCAGCGCTGGGTGAGCCCAGCTGCTCCTCAGCCCCAGCGCAGGCTGCGCTTGCTGAGGCTTCGCTGCCTCCTGGCATTTACATATAAAGTTATAAATCAGAAAAGAATTTAGACGGAGCTGCCTTCATCATCACACGTGTGTTCATAGGTGAGGGATGATAAATTTGTAATTCAAAGACGTGACCTGTGCTGTCGCTGCAAGAGTAGGGACAGGACAAATCCTTGGCAGGGCCCCAGCGGAAGCCTGGAAACCTTGTACTTCGTAACTGGCGCGGCTGTGCTCAGCTAACACTTGGCTGTTGAGTTCGAAATGCAGCATTCCTGTACATCAAATCCTCGCCTTTTATTCTAAAAATGCTAGAAACGTTTCTGTCCTTTGCTGTGCAGTGACCTTTTCAGATGTACTCCATAAGCGCCGGCTACACAGGAGGGTGGGGAAATTGCACTGGTCTAAAGCACTCACAGAAGGTCGGACGCTGGCAGCCACACGCGGTGTGACGAGCTGCGACGGTCCCCAGCTGGGCTGGCGGGTCACGGGACACTGCACTTCCACGCTGCGCGAGCGCACAGCGCTGCGGCCTGCTTGAGGCACCAGCCTCGGCGCGCTCCTCCCAAAACAGCCGGTGGGAACTCGATGCAGCCTAGCGCTGTTCAGGCCCTTACCCAAACGACCTAAAAATTAAGACGTACGTAATTCAGTACCAAAAAAATCCCTGTGGGACAAAGGCCCCTTTATTCAAAGCTGCATACGATGCATCAGGAAACCAGAACGCATGCTCTTTCACAGCAGCTACTTTAGATTACTTTAGTAGTACCTAGCTCTTTTTTTCCCTCAGAAATTCGGTTTGTATAACACCGAACTGCATTTAAAGTAAGGTTTACTCTACTCCCATTTCCCTAGAATTAAGGGCTTCAAAAAGTGCTAAGACCCGAATGGCTCAGCTTTATTTACATTTTGCTGTGCAACTGCAAACAGCCCTGGAGACAGGTCAGGCCGCACAGCAAGCACATTCACTAATGAAGGGAGCTCCTGTAACAAGCGCCTGGAACTCTGCTCGTACCGAGGGTCCGCAGATCTGCTACGCCACGCTTTTGGCGAGGCCAGCAGCAGTGTTCCTGCATCACTCACATCTGCGTGCCTGCTATGCACCTCCTCCAAGGCTCTCCAGAGCAGCTCAGCACCTGTCCGCTGCCAAGCGTGCACTGCACCAGGCTACCTCGTGCTACGTGCACCACCCTGTGTCCCGTTCCTGCCATGCACAGCAGGCACAATACCGTCACTGTGGTGGCAGCTGGCAAAAAAGGAACATCCCTGTGAACACCCAACACACACTCAAAGTGGGACTTGCGAGAAATTGTTTTTAAATACGTGTTAAACTTCTCCTTCCACTGTCATACAATGTCACGGCCACCTTTCTTTTTTCTTACAGAAAAAACATCATCCTGGTATGCTTCCCTCAAAGAAGGCAAGTTAAGCAACACAAGGGAGCATGCCCTTGATTGCTTCACCAGCTTGAGTGGAAAGTTGCCAGGGGGAACAGCGGGAGACATGCATTCCCCATATATATGTGAGACAGACTACAGGAGAGAATGAATCCCCCCCTCCATCCTTGAAACGTGCTCATCAAAGCCTCTCCTGAGACTTGGGACCTGCTCACTTTTTCCTTTGCATTAACATGTGGCATGTCTGGAAGAAAATAAATAGGTGGGGTAATTGAAGTTGGAATTACCAGGGGGTTAAAGAATTATAGTTCGCAACTCACTTCAGAGATTACATCAGCAGCTGCAGCTATGCCCAGAATTAACTACGGCCACAATTGGCAAAGCTGGAGATGCCAGTGGAGTCATACAATGCTTATCTTTATACACCTGAAAAACAGAAAAGTCAAGCCTTGGCAATCATTTAGCAAGGCCTTTTAATGCATGCTTGGCAGTGAGCTGGAAGCAGGCACCCGACAGCGGTGGGCCTGTGCCTGTTGCATAATAACCTCTCTTTCCTGTTTCTGGGTGACAGCTGGGAGCTCAAGCACAGAACTGCCTGGCCCTCTTGCATTGACCTGAAGAGCCAGAATTTTATCTTCCCCATGCGCAAACACATGTGACAGCAACGTGCGCGGAGGCATCCCCTTCCCAAGCAAAAAGAACACACCACAGTCACTGCTTCTCTTTAATAGCTACAGTACAATTCTGTCACTGCAGACGTCATTGACACGTGTCCGCAGAGATGAGGCACAAGATCCACCTGTCAGGTTTCTCCAGGCTCGAGGGCGATGCCGCATCCTGCACGGCAACCCTGCAGAGGCGGCTGGCTCCAGGCGGTCACAGCAGCAGCTCGTGGGGCATGCGCTCCCCCCGCAGACCGGCCAGCAGGTTGTCAGCAGCCAGCACCGACATGGTGCTCCGCGTGGCATAGGTGGCACTCCCAATGTGCGGCAGAATCACTGCAGGGACAGGAAGGGTTACTGTGCTGCTTCTTACGCTCACTGACCTCATAAGGCTTTCCTTTGCCTCTGGCTTCCCAGGGGTCTTCCCATGGGGTGGGCAAGCAGCATCCTCCATCAGCCACCTCTGCAGGGAGGTGACATGAAACACACTGCTGCCAAGCACATCTGATAAACGAGTAACTATGCTATTTGTGAAGTTACAGGCAGTCAAGAGTGGGTCCTCCTTTCTACGTTCAGGCTTGGTACTTAACTTCCTGCATGGACAGAGTCAGTGGTAGATGTAAAAAAACACTCCTTTGACACAGAAACATGCAGTGAAATTCTCACACTGTGGTCTCATTACCACACACCTGTAGGAGGTTCTGCTCACCTACAGACACAAACCAATGCATACTGGTGCAAAAGCCTGAAAACTGTTCAGAACCACGGGGTTTTACAGACTCCTGGGTACACTGCAAAGGCACACGTGAAGGCAAACAGTGCTACAGAATCTGCAGTTACAGCACAGTCAGGGCACGAATTTTTATCCACCTGTGTCACAGAATCATAGAGTGGTTGAGGTTGGAGGCACCTCTGGAAGCCATCTCATCCAACCTCCTGCTCAATCAGGGCCATCTACAGTAGGTTGCCTAGGACCACGTCCAAGACAGCTTTTGAAGATCTCCAAGGAAGCAGACTCCACAACCTCTCTGGGAAACCTGTGCCAGTGCTCTGTCAATGGCAAAATGCAACTCACTCCTTTTATGCAATGTAAAGAAACAAGCCAATGCTGCTTTAACAATAAACTATTACAACAGTAGCAATGAAAACGTACTTGCAGTGTCTGTTCATTTTATAACAGACAACACCTATAGGAAGTGCAGAAGCCCAGATACCTGACACAATGCTGACGGCAGAGGGTGGGGAGAAGGTTCTCCTGAGAACTGTGGGGACATGTGGCTCCTTTGTTCCACAACTGAGAACCATACATGAGTTCTCTGTTTGCTGTGGAAATGTCAATACCTCCTCCTCTACTTGTCCTGTGTTTTTCCAGCTGCTGAAACTATTTGGCAGTTTTGGGTGAAATCTTTTGAGAGTTTCAGAATCATCAAAGCCTCATTTCTGTTTAAAAACCAAAAAAAATGTATTTATTTTTGTCTTCCTTGGTGATGTTCCAGAACTCTAAGTTCTCTGAAGTACTGCAAATATTTCCAGAAAGTCTCTGCTTTCATCATTTCTCACATTATCTACTATGGGACCTAAATAATACACAGCAAAAAATAGTTTTTAATAAAAAGACAATCAAAGCAACAGCTATGAACTTGTGTTTCAGAAATGGACACCCAGTCATGGGCCAGTCCACACTTTCACTCTGACCTCCCTACAGTTTGTTTACAGAACAGACTTTTCCTTATCCAAAAACATCCTTCCTTGACAGAAGACATCCTGCCACCTCCTGCACCACCACGCTGCATTTTGCCCCTTCAGATGAGGGCACACACACCAGGTTTCACCCTTGGGTTGCAGCTTGACCAAACAAAGCACTCAGGTGCACAAGAGGACATTGTCCGTTGGCTCCAGAGCGGGGCAAACTGCTCGGGTGCAGCAGAAACAGGTAGGAACAGGCACCCTGACACATTAACAGCAATGAAGGTGCACGCAATTGCAGTCAGTTACTTCTTGTCTAGAAACCAGTGTTTCCTCTGTGTTCCATTTCTGCCTCTTTTCTGCCTCTAGGGGTACAAGCAAGTCTGCCTTGCCTGCACCCGAGAGCAGTCCCTCTCAGTGACCAATCTGATCCACATGCTTCCCTGTTTGCAGGAGAAGAGGAAAGCTACCAGTCCCACCGCACAGGGGAAGGGCTGAGTGATCACGGAAGGCCACGCAAGGGAAGCCAGTGACCATGCCAGGAACTATCTCTAACTTCTCCCAGGCCACTGGCCAGCCTGTGGTGCCTGCTAGAACCTAACTGCACGGGTGAGCTTCAAGGCCACAGGAAACAGCCCCCAGCATAGCCAGCTCCTTCTTTGACAATAAGGATACCCTAGGAAAATATTGAGGGCTTCTAACGTCCTGTAGCCAAGGGGCCACTGCACTAAAACATCACCCTGCTCAGCTTGACAGCTCTTGGGAGAGCACTGATGAAGTTAATAGCAATCAGTGATTCTCCCCAGTTTCAGGTGCTCCTGCAAAGAAACCTCTGCTCATCCCCACAGCATGAGCACTTACTGGCTTCTTCAGCTTGGGGCTCTCTGGTTTGCTGACATCCGTCAGACAACTCACCACGTCAATTAGCTGTGCTCCTGCGCACACACATGCCGAGCCTGCACCTTGCAGCCCAGACTCACAGCGGATGGGCTAGACAGTGAGCCCTGCTGGAGCACTCCCAAGGCTCAGACTCCTCTAGGCAGACTCTTTAGCTGCATGCGAAGCTTTTCTCTCAGAATCTATGCCCAGGAGCTTACAGAATGTCAAAACTTGGCAGGGCACAAGCAGATGTTTCATGTTCCAGCACCTGCCGGTATCAAACTCCTTCATGAATTTCACCTCATGTCCGATCCATCAGGAAGACATTAGAAGACAAGCCAATCTCAACTGCTTTCTGGAGTATTAAAATACCTCCTACGCTTGTTTTACATCACATTAATAAGGTCCTTCCCTCTAACAGCTCCCCATACTACACAATGGTTATCTACAATCTGCTTAAATACATTATTTTCCTGTCTGTGGGAGACATTTCAGTTCTTGTTCACTGTTTGCAGGCTCCCATGGACTGAAAACCCTTCCAAAATCAACTAGCAGGTCCCTTGCCTTAAGCTGAGGTGGCACTCCAGGCAGGAGGTGGCCAGGAGATGGTCAGGGGAGGCCCTGGCTGCAGACACGGCAACTTACCGCAGTTCTTGAGGGAGAGCAGAGGGTGGTCAGTGGGCAGCGGCTCCGGCGTTGTGACATCCAGGCCTGCAGCTGCAATCTGGCCACTGACTAGTGCATCATACAGGTCCTGCTGGTTCACCACAGCCCCCCTGGGAAAAACAGAGAGGGGTTCACACTGCTCCTGAGTGGTCAAGCAGGACCCCAGGGTCATCCACACATCCATCCTGCTGGGGCCGGACACAGGGCCCTAGGGAGGAGACAGGCTGCAGCCCCCTAAGCAACTAGCCTGACTCTGGTTGGATCCCAAGAGACCTTGAGATGGAGGAAACAGGCCACAAGGTAGACAAACTGTCCTTGTGGCTGCAACCATGATGATTTCGCATGCTGCCTGGACTCCCAGACAAAACACATCTCACAGCTGACTAGATCCCTCTGTAACCGCAGCTATCAGCAGGGTGCCAGAGTCACGATGCCCATGCCGGAGACTGGGCTGCTATTACCTGCTCGTGTTGATGAACACAGAGGTCTTCTTCATTCTGCTGAAGAAATCCTTGTTGCACATTCCCTGGGTATCAGAAGTCAAAGCGCACGTCACAACAACAAAATCTGACTCTTCGGCCAGCTTCATGAGTGGGACTGAGCAGAGAAACGCAGGTCACAGCTCTGCTCAGAGGCTTCACCATGATACCTCAGCAGCCCTCCTAATTCATAAGAACCACCAGGAAGCAAGTGCTGCTTTGGAAAGTCTTTGGTGACCTTCCTCCACAGATGTAGAGACACAAGGATGGGCAAACACTAAATAAACTACACGGAGACACATTCCTGCAGATACTATTGTAGTGTTTTGTTTCACTTTTAAATTAAAATCTATCCAAAGAGAAATCTAGCAACACTTCAGTCATCAGGCCCAAAGGAGGCTCTAGTACGTATTTCATGTTTAGATAGCAAAATACTGCAGTGACAGTTTATATCAACATTAAACTCTCTCTACAGTACCTACAGATAGAAACTCATGCAACTTACACTCCTAGACCTGAATAGAAGAAAACACACGGAGCAGAACAAGATCTAGCAATGACTTTGCAAAAAAAGCACAAACTGGAAATGTGCTTGCTTTGGACTGAAAAATTAGCACTTAATGCAAGACTCAGGACTCTTAACAGGCCTGCAGACATGTCTCATTTACTAAGGAATATTCCTAGGCTCTGCTGGACTGTGACATTCATTTTAAAGCAGAAGCTTAAAGCCTACATTTGCTTCCAGCAACCAACATTGACCATCAGTGACGATCTCTGCTCAGTCTCAGCCTATCCCCTCCTCCCTGCTTCCGCCCTGTTGTAGGACTTCAAGGTATCTCACTGGGTCAACAAGAGCCCTCCCCCCTTCCCACTTCCTGTCCTCCCAGGGGAAGCTGCCACTTCCCCATCCCAGGTCACTGTTACCTTCCACTTGGTTTTAAGAATGAAACTAACCGGAAATTACAAACAAACAGATACAGGGTAAAGATGAAAGACAAAACAATGGAAATGCCCACAGCCCACGCTAACAGTGTCAAGCAAACCTACCACCTGAAATCACCTGTGTCAAAGGAGTCTGGTTTCCCTCTCTTCCATCTACTGGCACCACACAAGGAACGTTCGGTGTTCATGGCCAGCTCCTTCTGGTGCCTTTGCACCCACTGAGCGCAGCTGCACTGAACCCCCCCGCTAAGCACCTTCGCTCCCTCATGACTCACCCACTCCAGGTGGCATCCCCCAAAGCCATCCCACCTGTGCTGCTTTCTACCCTGCAACTGAACACGGACCATTTCTCCTATTTCATTCACATTTCTTACCAAACTCAGCTTGAAACTCCGCAGCACTCTCTGGTTTGGGGTGACTTCCAGTGTACAAAAAGTTCTTCACCCCAAATGGCTTTAGGCGGCGGGCAACCGCCTGTCCTAGAAATGAGAGAGAAGACCTTTCAGCCACTGCACGAATGCCTGCAGAGGGGCATACAGCACAGCAACTAGCCCCTGTGCACAGGGGTCACACAGGCCTCTGCTGCATGCCGTGCATCTTTTGTCAAGCGTGCGTTTAGTTTAGCTGGAAGGAAAGCAGCTAGCAGAATATATGTCTTGCTAAAGGGCCACTGTGACACCCCTGGTTGGGACTGCCCCTGTGAGGCTGGTTTCCAAGTGCGGCATGTGTAGGGCGAGGGGTGGGTGTCTTCTGTGCTCCTCAAGAAAGCAGGAATGAACTCTCAGCCATGGGTTGCAGGCTCCCATGGACTGAAAATCCTTCCAAAATCAACCAGCAGGTCCCTTGCCTTAAGGAGGGTGGCAATCCAAGCAGGAGGCGGCCAGGACCTGAAGCTACCCTAGACAGCAAATCAAAAAGCAAGGAAAGAAATAGCAATCTGCTGACAAAGTCAACAACTGAACTGATGACAAGCACATTGTCCTGGACTTTGTCAAGGGTGTTTGTTTAACCAAAAATCAAGAGAACAACGTCCAGGTTGCTGTAGCATTCAGGTACAGTAGATGCATGTGAATACTTAAAACTTTAAGGTCTAGGCCTGATGGGTCAAGATCACTGCTCAGCAAGGCTCTACCGAGCCCTCCTTGTTGTTTTAATAGATTTTAAATAGGTGAGCACAGGGGACAAACCTTGGCTGAAGCTCCAAAAGCACCCTGCCAACAGCAGAGGCACACGAATCTTGTGCATGACATGCACTTACCTATTCTTCCCAGACCTATGATGCCCACCGTACTATCAGATAGACCATAGCCACACATCCACAAGGGCTTCCATGTTGTCCAGCCACCACTAGCAGAGAGAGCAAGGTGAAAACAGATGTTAAGAAAACAGCAGCGGACAGCCTGCTTCAAAGCCCAGCCCAGCACCGGGACAAGTACACCTCAAACCATAAACACTACCGAAGGCTAGCCCCTCTGTCACCAGTGGATCATCTTATAGCCAGGCCCTCACAGGTTCCTGCTTCAAGCTAACTCTGTGGTCTCCTGCATGAATCTGCTCAAAATCTGTGCTTGCAGCAGCAGCCACAGGACAGGTTGAACTTAACACTTTGCTAGCCACAGCCCTAGAACAATTGCCAGGCAGTGAACTCTGGCCAGGTCTTGAGGGCTCCAGACTTGACTCAGTGGTTCTCACCCAGTGATCCTCTATCCACAGCATGCACAGTAGTGTTCAGAGGAGACTTCTGCCCCTTTTGCAGCTGCTGAGCAACATGCTTCCACAAAATCACAGGAATGCAGTGGAGTCCACATTAGACTGCAAGACTTTCTGCCAGCTTGGTGCAAGGCTGGATGCAGCCCCGCTTCACCTGTCCAGCATTGCATGCATTCTCCTGCAATGGCTGGCCCTGCGGATGGTGGACTCAGAAGTCAGCCCTTGCTCCAGCACGCAGCTGCAAATACTCACTTCTTCACCTCCTCTACTGCCTCTGGCAGCCGGCGGCATGTAGCCAGAAGCAAAGCCACAGAGAGCTCTGCAGTGGCATCGGTCAGGACATCAGGGGTGTACCCAACACGGATCCCTCTGAAAGGAAAGCACAGCACTCAGGTCTCCGGGGTCAACACTGCTGATTTTGGTGTGCTACCTCTAAATTCCTGGGATAGCTGCTGATGCGATTCCTCTGCTAGGTATTTATGCTTCCATGCAGGATTGATTCCTCACTCCTTCATCCTAAGACTCTTCTAACTGAGGCCTTACCCTAGCACGAGGGCAGTGTAGTTCATAAACCCCTTTCAGCACCAACCTCTGTGAAAATCCACTGCTGAGCTCCATGTTGAAGCAACCTGCAGATGAACTGTGTTAAGCCGAGAACGAACTCTGAGCTTCACAGTCTTTCTCTGCCTCTCTCCTTCCAGCCTGATATCCCCCGCTTCCACCCCATCCTTCACAGGCAGACATTTACCAGCAGCAGCGAGAGGGGACAGAAGCTACCGCACAGCAGCAAGCACCCCGTTTAGGAGCAAGAAGGTCAGGAACAAAGGTTACCGCTTCTTAATTTCATCCAAGGCGAGGTGGTCAAAGCCCACAGACATGGTGCTGATGACCTTCAGGCCGGGCCCTGCAAAACACCGGGACAGCCCCGCCGCGCTCGCACCAAACCGCCCGACCGCCGGGGGCAGCGCCGGGGGCGCGGGTGCCCGTCGGGCCCGCGCCTTGCCGCGGCAAGAGGCCGGCTCGCACCG
>VXAL01005150.1:32593-67776 GCA_013399475.1 Chauna torquata | reverse complement strand
GAGTGGGTGTGGGGGGGTGGGCGGGGGCATGTTCTTGTACAAATGGATCAGGTAAAATGGGTGCACTGCCTTTGGGAATTAACATGGAGCCAAAGCAGTAAAGATAACACATCACTGGACAGAGTGAAAGTGGGATTAACATCCCAGAATATGTAACCGGGTTTCCTTCTGCTGCTGTGCAGTAGGTGCTCCACAGGTGTGTACCAACAAATGGGAATGATTTGCAGCATGCGCTCACCACAGTTTTTAAGTTTAAAGAGAGGACAATCTGCAGGCAGAGGCTCAGGCATTGGGACATCCCAACCGGCAGCTGTGGTGTGACCACCGGGCAGAGCCTGGGCCTGGTCACTGTGCTTCACTGCATGTCCCCTGCTGCAAAAACAAAGGGTCTATCAGCTTCTGGGCTTCTCCCCTCCGTCATTGCCCTAGGAGATACAAGCTGTCATTATCAGATGAAAGCTTTAACAAGAGGGCTGAAGAGAACCAGAGTGCATAGCCATCTGATCTTAATGGGAGTTTTATAGCAAACTCAGAGACCAGGGACTTACAGTACTTTCTCTGGCAGAAATCATCACTGCTATATGAGGTATCAGCTTATCTAATAAGACTGTACTCTACCTATGGGATTTTCCTTTATCACAACGCACGTCTGCTCCCACCGTCAGGATGCTGTCAGATTATGCCAGTATTTTATTTTTTCACAATTGCTTGAAATTTTATTTTATTATATTGAGCTGGGTTATCATTAGCACTGACATCTTATCTTCCTCTCTCATCATCTAAGGATTTGTGTCAGGAGTATATGCTCTCCAGCATGACATCTCCGCACTTATCATGCAGTGCAGTGGTGGCAAGGTTTCTTTCCCTTTACTTCCCCTTCCACCCTCTCCTGCTCATGCAGATGGACGCAGTGAAGTCGTTCCTTTGGGAGGTGCTGGTGCCAGGTGTTGGCGGAGCCACTGCTCAGTGCGCAGCGGAGACATCCGAATGCCTGGCCAGTGCCTCTAGTGGCACCCTCAGGAGCAAGAGACATCCGCCCAGCCTCACCCATGAGGACTTGTTTGCAAAACAGAACACACAATGCTAGCAAAAGTGTGGGTTTCTTGTTACAATTAAATCCACAGGGTGTCTATAAACTGTCTGCGTGGCTTGGAATTCAAAGTCCTTGCTGTAAGTTGGTGAAAAGTTGGTTTTCTGAAGTGCCCTGGCTGGCCACTGCCATCCTGGGCCACCAGTTCCACCACAGGTGCAGAGTGGCCTCTGGGACCGGCCCATCAAATGCTCCCGGTACATGGTATAAGGTGTCTCAAAAACTCACTGCTTGATGGCAGGAGCTTGTGATAACACGACCGAGGCAAGAACAAGGCAGCATGCGCTTCCCTGCATGCAGGTGATGGTCAGCTCCAGCAGGATGAAGCCATTCTCTCCCTCTGGGCCTCAGGATCTTTCACTCACAGACTGATCTGTGCTCCTTTGGATCACATCACTTGCACAATTTGGTGACAAAATCCTTTTGCATCATGAGAGCTGGCCACAGTGTAGCTCCATATGCCTGTTAGGTTCCCAAATCACAGCCCACTGGGGCGAGATGCCCATTGCCTCTTGGAAATGTGATCACTGCTCAATCCCATTGTGATGCCAGGAGCCACAAAGGGGATGCACTGAACCTTGTGTTCAATCTCTCTCTCTTTTTTTTTTTAAAAAAACTATTTTAAAAGATGGCTATATATCTGAAACAAAAACCTTTCCAGGAAATTTCTTTTTTCTTTTCTTTTCTTTTTTTTTTTTCTGGAGGAACTCAGGTTAATACTGAAATCTGAAAATGACAAAATTTTGGCAAGCTCTTTTTTAGCATGAAATTGTATTAATTTGGAAACATATATTTATAGAGATATATATTTATGTACAAATATATAGAGAATGAAAATTTTTACATATATATATACACAAAACTATAAAGGTAATAAATTGAAGAGTTTTTAAAATGGCATTTTACATATCTTAATTCTAAAATCATAGGTTTTGGACCAGCCCAAGTTCTACTGAAATACCTGTGTCCTCTTGTGGGTTTGACTATCTCATTCAGGACTCACAGTGCAGAAATTTTGGGCAGTTCTGTACACACTCCTGCAGGAAAACCCTCCAGGGGCTGTTGGAGCCCCACTGTGGGTCCCAAAGCCAGTATCTCACCAGTGCTGCCCATCAGGCTGTACCGCACAGCCCAAGTCTCCTTGTAATGCTTTGGTTGCCTAGCTTGAAGATGTGCCACAGCCATAAGCAGAGGCTCCTCTCCTCGGTTCTGCATGCGATGCCATTCAACTTTACATTTTCTTCTTCTTCTTGTCCATGAGACAAACCGGACAGAAATTCCCAGTTCCTGTTTTCTGTTTTTATATATTACATGCATGTAAGTGTGTGTAAATATACACCTACCTGACCTGGTATCTTTCCTGTTACCTGGGCACCTGATCTGCAAATTCCATTTTTATCATCCAGTCTGTTTCAGCCAGACCTGTGCACCTCACAGAAGCTCTGAAGAGCTCTGCAAAACCTTTCTGCGAGCTGAAATGAGAGAGATGATCACAGGCCACATCTTCCTCTGCTTTTCTGGCAGATGGCAGGGCTGCTGCTGGGGCAGCAGGGATGCCAGTACCTCCCAGCCAGCTCCTCAGCCAGCTTTCCTTTCCTCCTCTGCAAACATACAGGGATTTGCCTCAGCAGCTAGCACATATATCTTACCACATCTGTAGGAGCCCTGCACCTGCAATACCTTCTCAGATCAAGGTTCTCATGTTTCTGCCTCCACTGATGTCTCTGAGGTATGCTGGTCCACCTAAAGAGGTGGAAATGTCACCCACTTGAGTACATCGGGAGATTGATGGGGTCTTAGGGGTGTGTGTCAGTGCAGGATAAAAACAATCACAGGCTTTCAGGATGGAAAGGTGATGCCCTTCGAAATACAAGTCACCCTAGACAGAGCTTACAGCTCTCCAGAGGCTACAGGCATGCAGAGACGAGACAGCTCCTTGCAAAAAGACAGCAGAATGACTGGGTTGCTGTTCTGGCCCAGCAACAAGCTGGGGGGTTGGGGGAGAAGCTGTGGCTCTCCAGGAAGCACTGGGGGCGATAAATGATTTCCTGGGGTTTTACGTCAGCCTGGACGAGAAAAGCACCTCCCAGAGGGCTGCTGGTGGGACCAAATCCAGCAAAATCCATCAGTCCTTAAAGCAAAGCCTATTTATTTGGTCCAGTGGGCTAATTAATAACTGAGCTGTGAGGCATGGCTGCATTCCTGTTTCAGGACATGTTGTATGTTACCAGGGGACAAAGAATGGGAAAAAAAAACTCTCCCCAGGAGCAGTGGGGCCTGGGCACGAGGAGGTCACCTCCACAGGAGAGAGGCTGGAGGAGGAACCATGCACGCTGTGTGGAGCTGCTGGGATGAGCACCTCTGAGACCACCTCACTGAGCCTGCGATGCTGGGAAGCGCTGGTTTGGTGGCGAGGGCGGTCCGTGCAAGGTGACCTGTTGGTGTGTGACTGTGGCTCCTTGTTTTCCTCAGCTCTTCTTTGGTTGCCCCAGGGAAACATGGCCATGTCCCACTGAGGTGCTGCTCACCACTCTCAGGCTGCGTCCTGCCATTGCGAGAGAGCCAGTGGTGGAGCTGGTGTGGTGGTTGTTTGCACCCATAGCCTGGGTCTATTCTTAACAAAACCAGTAATCTTCTGTTGGAGGTGGCAATCCTGAACCCTTCGCCAGATTAGGACCTCAGCCTTTTCAGTGGAACCTACATTCACTGGCTGCCTTGGTGCAAGCTACTTTCCTTGCCAAAAAATGTCCCGGGATGCTAAAAGCTCCTCCCCTGGATTGCCAAGTAGGCTGAAGGATTTGCAAAGCTCCCTAAAGTCATTAAGGCCTTGCAGGGACAGCGATGAGGCACGGAGGCAAGGACGCACAGAGGTATGCCAGGAGAAGGGGCTGTTTGTGCCATCAGTCATTCTTCTTTTCATTGTCATCATCCCTGATGACAGGAGAATTTTGGTCCACAAAAGGGCCTCATAATGTGGTCCCATTAGGCTGCAGCAGCCATCTCTCCTACCTTCCGCTCTGTGGCTCCAGGCATTGCTCTGTGCTGCCCCTTGGCGCTGACATACACGAACGCTTCCCTGTCCCGTGGAGAGTCAGAGCCCTTACTAGGGTTGCTCCGCCAAACACCTGCGCTTCCCCACTCTCCTGACTCCCTGTGGATATCCAAGCCCCCTCCTAGGCTAGGGGTGGCAGGAACCGCACGTGGGAGCATCCCACCTGCCTCTCTAGGTCATTAGGCATTGCAAGTCCTGTCCTGTCCTGATCTGAGCTTCCTTCCACTGCTGTTCCTGCTTGCCTCACTGTCCACCTGGCTCTCAGCAGAGGGGACTCCTCTCCTTTGTGCAATTTGCACTGCTGAAGATTTTGCACATGGCACCGCTGTTTGAAATTTCATGACGTTCAGACGTTCATTAACCAGACGACAGTCTGTGTTTACTGGTGGGAGAAGCATTTAGGCTGTTAGACTATCACCACAAAACTATTTTTAAAACATTTTCAGAGGTTTGCTGTAGGGAGGGAAACATACTGTCTCCATTAGGGATTTCACCCAGACCAGGTTTTTTTTTTTGCTTCTTCTTAAAGCACAGGTAGGATTTTGTATTTATTGTCCAAAACCTTTGGACAATACTGTTCTCAGGAAGAATATTTTAATTTTTCGTTCTTAAAAGAGGCAACTGATGTGTTTTAAAAGAGCACTTAAAGCTCTAATGGTAGAGAATTCTCAACAGGCGGATAAAACTCAGCACCAGTTACTTTTACGGTCACGGACTGGAAGGACCAAGGCACAAGCACGGGGCTGTTGTGCCAGGCAATGGCCAGGGGCGCAGCCATGCAGCCCCTGTCTGCAGCCCTCTGCCCGGTGGCCGGAGGAACTCATGAGCTTCTCCTGGCTGCTGACCTCTGCCTTTCCTTGACGCTCCCAGACTGCCAACAAACGCACCCTAGCCACAGCCAGCTGCTTATCTGGGATCGGGCTTCTGGATTTTCACAGCAACCAGCCACTTTTCTGGGAGACTGAGTAGGAACCATCTGCACGGGTGTGAGCTACCGGTACCCGCTCTCTGAGGTAACCGCGGGGAGGGCGGCCTTCCTGAGCCAGCCAGACCAGCTGGGGGAAGGAGGTACATGGCTGAGCCTGACAGAAAGTATGAAAACTGGGCACCTAATAAAAGAAACTTCACAGAGAGCGATGGACTTGAGCTGGCTTCGGTCCACGTATTCCCTCCCAGCTACTGGGGTTGTGGTGGTCGTGGTGGGACGTAGAGAGACTGGTGATGGGCATTGCTCATGCGGTCCCACTGCGTATTGCGATTGCTGCAGTACGCTTGTGTTGTGATTTCACCACACCGCTGTATCACACTGCTAAATCAAAAGCCCACGTGACACCAAGTATCTTCAGGTAAGTGGGTTTGCTCTTATCCGTTAAACCCTTCTGGTGTGCAGCCTCTGTGGTGTGGGTCAGAGGGTGCCCGACACTGGCTGTGGGGCAGCCGTGCTACCACGGCACGTGTTGCAGGGCAGTACCTGCACCAGGTCGAGTCAAACACCCCTCCTGGCCCCATGGCAGCTGCACCCATGGCCTCGGGGTGCCCCAGGAGGCCCCAGGGTGGCTTCAGCGCATGCAGCAGTTTCTGTGTGGCTCAGCTCGGATGTCCCCGCTGCTGCGCGGCTGGAAGAGCAGGGGAGCACCAAGCCCCCCTCAGCCAAAGCATGGTGCCACCTCGAATTCACAGGCTCTGTGCATCTGAGCAGATTGAAACCTTGTCCTGCTCAGGCAGCTGTCACCTGGGTTGGTCCACCTCTCCAGCCCAGGGACCCACCTGACCTCTCCAGAGTGTTATGCAGCTTGTTTGCCCTGGTGCTGTAGCAAGTAATTGGGGATGGACAGAGGGAATCATTAGAAAATATGGAGGCTAACACCATGCCATGGGCAGCTGGAGATACAGACAGAGAAGGTGGATGCCCACTTGCCTCCACCATTTTCATGTTTATTTTTCTTTGGTCTCACCTGGGAAACAAACTCTGTAACATTTTTGAATATCTGAAGAATTTGTGGTTCTCTACAGAGCAGCGCTGATTTGGCAGGGCATGGCAAGGCATGGAGAAGGCAATGGTGGAGACAACCTGCATGGCTGCAGAGCAAAGCCAGGCTGGTTAAGCTGGGACTAGGCTCCCAAGATGATGCAAGGTTTGCTGATCCCCAAACTCTTCCTGAGCAGGCTGCAGTGGTGCTGATGGCACTGGGATCAGGGCTCCTTCTCATCCTTTTTTTTTTTTTTCATATCTTGTCCTGTCACGTGATGATCTGTTGTCTCAGAGTCTTACTAGATGAGTTTCCATCCTGGACAACGTTGCTAGATTTATGTTGCTGACTGTTTTCCAGAGAACATCTCCGGATGTTCTCTGGCTGCTGGAGGAAATTCGTCTGGGAGACTTTAGCACCTGTTTACCATTTTCATTATGTACTGATCTCAAAAATCAGTCTTTGACTGCATTAAATTGATACAACACATGGAGACATCAACAACCCATCCTGCTTTATCCCTTAGCTACAGGCAGTGCCACTCCTCTCAGCAGTTCTCCCCCCCACACACTGAATTCAAAGCTGTTTCTAGGACCGAAAACCATGCTTTGTGAAAGAACGGGGGTAAGCTTTGGCACCATCCCCATGCTTCCCCACTGGAGATGCCAGGAGGAAGTCTCCAGTCCGTGGCACTTTGTGAACTGGCCACAGCTGGGAGCTCAGAACACTGACAGCGCACACACAGGAGTAGATCTCTGAACGGGAACAATATGAGTGAGTAGCGGCTGCATCTCGATGAAGTGTGGTTTGCTGTGCATCAATGCCAATTACAAAAACAAACCTTCCCTTTAATGCTCTTCCAATAAAACTATAACAGTGTGCTCAGGGTAACTACCTGCAGCAGGGTGAGAGGGAGAGGGACTAAATGCAGGAAGAGAAAACAAGCTGCAGCTAACAATGGAGCATTTAGAGAAAAGAGAAAAAAGGCAGGCAGATGGCATGAATATTAGTGCATGAAAATGACTAACACTCTGAGAATTTCCCAGTGTACTTCTGACTGGCTTGGGCTTGCTTTTATAATTAATTTATGGAAAGCACCTAAATTGGGAATAAACACAATCTCACAAATCCCTTCTAATCTCTGCCTGTATTTTTAAAATGATACCCTGAAGGTATAGTTTCTTACAATGATTAAACTGTTTTTCTTTTAAGAATTAAAAAGGGGTTTTTTCATGCGATTGAACAGAGCATTAGCGGTCAGAACTGAACTCAGAACTGTTTTAGATGCAATCTATTGTTGTAAATGCCCGGATGGGGGCATTTCCCCACTAGACTGCTGGATGCTAAATCTGCCAATATTTCCATTTTGGATTCATGTATTTCAAAGCAAGATATGACCTGGTGTGTTGTCAGTCACCTAATGGCTCAGAAGCATTCAGGCATTAGCATAAATTTGGAAACTTCCTTTAAAAAAGAGATGTATTTTTCATTAAGTTGCTGCTTCTCTTTGACAATAGAAGCAAAACTCCCTCCCTGGGGCAAGATGTGCAGAAAGTGCTTGGGGAGGGCATGCGGTGCAAACAATGGGGGATCTTGAATGCATGCTTGCTTCTTGGTCTCTGGGTACGTGCAGGAGTTGTGGCAAGCTGTTCAGTGCAGCTTTGCACATTAGGAGAAGCCTGTAAAGACACAGGCTTAGCACCACACTTGGTTGCTACCTGTACATCGGGCTCCTGTTGGTCCTTGCAGGGGTTCTGACTGCTGAAGCTGCTGGCAGACCCACATGTTCCCCTGTGGAGGGGAAAAGCAGACAAGCAAAGGTGCTCCCTGGGAAGCTTTCTGCCAGCCTGGTGTGATAAGGGTCCCCTTGGACAGCCAAGCACTGCTTGTCACCTGGCACACAGGGAGATGGCTCCTGCCCAGCCAGGTGGAGTGCCGTGACCCACAGGTACCTCTCTACAGGGCAAGAACACAGACCTCAGGCACCTGCACAGAGCCCCAGGAGCTGCCACCTCCTCTCCATCCCGTTGTGCCCACGCACCAGCGGGCAGCTGGAGGGGGGCCACTCTGTGCGGGGGGAGGCACCACTCAGGGAGACTGCAGAGGATGGGCTCAGCCTGCTGCACTTGTGGTCTTTGGTGGCACAGCCCTGCTGCCCAGGGCAGCAGAAACAGCTGACCATTTCTTCTGCTAATCTGCAGGGCGGTCCCTGGGTCTCACCTTTGCTTGTGCATGCTTGTGCATCCGAGGCTTTGCTGCAGCAGCTGAACCTGCAGCCTGCTGCTGCCAGAGCCCTGCACCAGCGGCTCTGGTGTGAGACACAAGCCCCTATTCCCACCAGCTCTGCTGCTGCAGGTGCAGACACCTGGGAGAGAGGCTGCACCAGGGAAATTGTGGTGGTGTTCGTGGCTTTGGGGCTGGGCTTGCGCTGGGGTCCAGTAGTGTGCAGGGATGGAAACAGACTTTTTCTTACATGCCTTATCAAGTGTTGACATGGAAATCAAGGTAAGAATTGCCCAGGGCACAACCTGTCCCTTTGGTTTGGCCTTTGCAGCTCAGTCATGCATAGGAGAAGCCTTTTCCTTGTTCACTCCAGCAGCATCTCCTTGTAATGGCTAATGGGAAAACATCGCAGTGGTGAAAAATTCTCTTACCCTCATAAACACAATGACAAGGCTAATCTGTAGCACAAGCAGGGCATTTGGGCTGCAAGTCTCAGATGAATGCCTCCCTCAGATGAATGCAGGCTGTTTGCGCGTGTGTTATGAGCTGCAGCAGTAATTCAGGCAACTGCCAGACAGATGACAAGAGAAGGAAGCTGGCCAACAGCACTATGGTGCTGGCTGCCACTCATGCCCACCGCAGGTGCATGCCTGGGGCCTCTCACTTCCCAGGGCGAAGGCTGGGATGGTGAGCTTTTGCAGGAGTCCCCTGAGGCCACTGGCACTGCAGCACCTCCGCGTCCCTGTACATGTGCTGGGGAGAACCCCCCTTCGTGGTGCTCCTCTTTGTGCATCCCCCAGAGGCTGCCAGCTTCACCTCATGGAAGCAGACAGAAGATGGGTTTGTTTTTGCAAAGTCCAAACCTGGGATATTCACTTCTGTGCCACTGCTGACGTTTGTTCAGTCACACCCTTTCCAGGAGTCCAGAGGCTCTCTTCTACACATAGGAGTGCTAGGTTTTAAGATACATTTTCTATTGTTTTGGGAAAAAGAAGGGAGCAAGGAAGATCGAATGTGGTCTTTGCTCTCAGAATACTACTGCAGTAATTAAAATGCCTTGGAAGGTGTTCTGTTCCCACAAGTAATAAATAGTTTTGAATGTTTTGCCCCATTAATTGCGCATTAGCTAAATACGTGTTTTTACATCATGAGTATTCACTCACCTGCTTACTCCAACAGTTAAATGCATATTTAAATATGCATTATACCCTTTAATGCATAGTAATTATTTGGCGGAGAGAAAAGACTTCTTCTGAGAAATCCCTTCCTGGGGAATAGATGTTTATGTATACAGCATAGTACTGACTCTGGGAGCAAGCCTGCTTCAGGTCTGTAAGGTGACAGTGTGTGCAGCGGCCTTGGCTCCTGGCACTCTGCAACGTTCCTGGGGCACTGCCCGCGTGCTGCCAGGTCAGGCACGGCGCTGCTGGACGTCTGCGTCTCCCCTGCGCCCTTCTCCCCGCATGCCGCCTGTGCTCCTCTGCTCAACTCTCCCATGCAGGAGGACAGCCACAGATGCAGAACTGGCTTTTCAACAGGTTGGGTTTCGAAGGTGAAAGGAAGAGGATTGCCCCATAGCTGTGCCCTACGCTGCTCTCAGTCTGCAGCTCTGTCAGGTCACCAGGGCAGGTGATGGACATCTTGCCATCGGGGTGATCACACTGGAAGCGGCTCTTCTCCTGGGGAAGCTGATGTGCACTTTCTGCAGCAGCAAGATATGTCTGGGAAGCGTCCAGAGACCTCAGATTCTTTTTCGCCTCCAGATCTGAGCAAAAGAGGCCCAAATTTTCAGATGCCTAAGCTCACTGTAGCCTCCTGATTCAGTGATCTGCTGTCCCAAGTGGCGTTTCCTACTGACCTTAGCTAGGCACTTTGCACTTCCAGACCCTGTAAGAAATGAGTCACACCGTCTTGATGGCATGAAAATGGCCAGCCATATACAGCTGCGTGTTGGGTCAGGAGCAGCTTTGTCTGATGCCGATTAGAGACCAATAAAAGCTTAAATCTGCCCAGGCAAGGGAAGCAGGACCACCAGCATCTGGGACAGAGCAGGCCATTCCTGCTAATGCAGGAAACCTTTCAGGATTACCTTGTTCTGCTTTGGGGCTACTGTAAATAACAGCAAGTGAACGATGCTTTTACTGGGGCTGAGGCAGACCTGCAGGGTGAACTGCTTGCGTGGGGTGGTGCAAAGCCCCCTCGGCACACTGTGTCCTGGGTGGGCAGACCTTCTTCCTCCCACCCCACTTTCTCCTGCCTCCTCTTTGAGCCATTTGCTAAGCAGCACAAACTGCAGACTTGGTTGCTCCTGGGAAGCTCCCTGTCGGAAGAGGACCTGCCCTGGAGAGCAGCACCAGGCTCCCCGTGCCACTGCTGTGGCCGGAGCAGGGCATGCAGCACAGGAGCAGCAAGGTAAGCTGCTCCCTGCACTGGCCATGCCTCTCCCGCTGTCTCAGGCCACCATGGCTGCCATGAGCCTTCTCCAATGGCATCGAGGGGGCAGCCACCACATGTACGGCATCCTCCACAGACCCTGTGCCTCACTCTCTGGGAAGCCAAACGAGTTCCTGGGTGCCAGTGACAGGACACTACAGCACGTCGGGCTGTGGAGGAGAGGCAGGAAGGCCAGGCACCGCAGGGCACTTCCTGCAGCACCACACATTTAGGAGTAGAGCTGTGTGGGTGACACACATGCTTCTGTCACTCTAGGGGAGACCCCAACCTGCCTTGATAGCTTTCTCTCTCAGTGCTGCCAGACATCCAGATGACTGCAAGCTATTGCACAAGCTGAGCTGCCTCATCTTGGAAGCCAAAGAATCATTTTGGGTTGGGTTGGAAGGTGTCTTAAAGATCACCTAACTCCAAAACCCCTGCCATGAACAGGGACACCTTCCACTAGACCAGGTTGTTCAAAGCCCCATCCAACCTGGCCTTGAACACTGCCAATAACAGGGAATCCATAACTTCTCTGGGCAACCTGTTCCAGTGTCTCACTATCCTCATGGTGAAAAATTTCTTCCTTTTATCCAATCTAAATCTACCCTCTTTCAGTTTGAAACCATTACCCCTTGTCCTGTCACTACAGGCCCTGTTAAACAGTCTTTCTCCATCTTTCCTGTAAGCCTCCTTTCTGCATTGAAAGGCTTGCAATGAGATCTCCCTGGACCCTTCTCCAGGCTGAACAGCTCCAGCACTCTCAGCCTTTGTTCATAGGAGAGGTGCTCCAGCCCTCTGATCATCTTCATGTACCTCCTCTGGACCCGTTCTAACAGGACCATGTCTTTTTTTTGCACCAGGGGCCCCAGAGCTGGATTCAGCTCTCCAGGTGGGTTCCCATGAGAGCACAGTAGAGGGAGAGAATCACCTCCCCTGACCTGCTGGCCACGCTTCTTTTGATGAAGCCCAGGACACAATTGGCTTTCTGGGCTGCAAGTGCACATTGTCAATCCGTGTCGAGGTTCTCATCCACCAGTACCTCCAGGTTCTTCTCTGCAGGGCTGCTCTCAGTCCATTCATCACAAAGTCTGTATTGATACTGGGGATTTCCCAACCCAGGTGCAGGACCTTGCACTTGGCCTTTTTGAACATAATGAGGTTTGCATGGGCCCACTGCTCAAGCCTGTCAAGATCCCTCTGGATGGCATCCCTTCCCACTAGTGTATGAACTGCACTGCTCAGATTGGTGTTATCTGCAGACTTGCTGAGGACACACACATTCCCACTATCTATTTCATTAATGAAGATATTGAATAGTATTGGTCTCAACACAGAACCTTGAGGGACGATACTTGTTACTGGTTTCCATTGGGACATCACTGAACCTTTGACTCTGGATGCAGCCATCCAGCCAATTCCATACCCATCTTATAATCCATCCGTCAAAATAATCTCTCTCCCATTTAAAGGCATGAATGTTGTGGGGGACCATGACAAAGGCCTCACAGAAGTCCAGGTAGATGACAGCAGTATCTCTTCCCATGTCCACTAATACAGTCAGTCCATTGTAGAAGGCCACTAGATTAGTCAGGCATTATTTGTCCTTTGTGAAACCATGTTGGCCACCTCTAACCACCTCCCTGTCTTCCACATGCTTTGACATAACTTCCAGGAGGACCTGCTCCATGATCTTACCAGGCACTGAGATGAGGCTGACTGGTTGGTAGTTCACAGGGTACCCCCTATTACCCTTCTTAAAAATGTGTGATATTCCCTTTTCTCCTTTCAGTGGGGACTTCATCTTACTGCCATGAGTTCTCAAATATGACAGAGAGTGGCTTAGCGACTGCATCAGCCAATTCTCTCAGGACCCTGGAATGCATCTTGTTGGGTCCCACGCACTTTTGTATGTCCAGGTTCCTCAGGTGGTCTTAAACCTGATCTTCTCTTACAGTGCAGTGCTTGTGCTGCTTCCCACCCCTCATGCCTGCTCCAGTGCATTTTGCTTCAGAGACAGCGAGGCCATAGGGAAGAAGATCTGCATATTTTGCCTGTATGAGCCAGGGCAGCTTTCCTGGCCCCAAAGCGGGGGAGGTACCACCCCACATGTGGAGTGCTTCCTGTGGCATGTCAGCTCGTGCTGGCCATGGCATCGCTGTGGCAATTTGCCCCGGATGGGACCATCCCAGCAGCAGGATCCAAGGGCAGGGGGTGGCACTGGACCTGCTCCCAGCAGGACACCCCCTCTCAGGGAGCTTCATCCGGGCCTGGCTGCAAGCCCCACTCTGACGTGGCAGTGTTTCCAGCAGTGGGTCTGGCAGCAGTCTTCTTAGAAACAATGCACTCTACTGTACAGTACCAGATTGTACATCAAAACTATTATTTCCAACATCTCTGGGTTAATTGTAAAACTATAATACAGAGGACATTGGGGGCTTGCTGGAGTTAAATTTTAATAGCAAGCCAGTGCCCTTTTAATGACATTTTATACATTTAAATCGGGCATGATCCCTTTGGGAACAGTAATTTTATTCATGGAGATTATGTCTAATTTGAATATAAAAACACTACTAAAAAGATATTGGATTTGCTATTTTTCACTTGCAGAGCTTTGGAGTCCAATCTTCCCAACTGACTGGGCTGTGGTGGATTAAAAAAAAAAAAAAAGAAAGAAAAAGAAAAAAAAGAAGTAATAATAAAAAAAGCCACCAACAACTTTCACCAAGCAAAGCGCAGTGCAGAAGTCTGTGCGCGCAGGACTGCCCTTGCCTGGCTCGGCTCCCTGCTGGGCCAGCGCGCGGGTGGCAGCGCCGCAGCCAGCCCAGCCCTCCGCTGCCCACCGCTCTGCTGGCAGTGGCACCGGCTGCGGGGAGACAGGAGGGAGCCACAGGGCAGTCGCCGAGCCATGGCCATGGCCGGTCGTGCTGGGCAGGGCCATGTCTCACCCCAGCCCCTCGTCCCTTCCGCTGGCCAGCAGCAGTCCCAGTGTAGAGCGGACAGAGGTTTTTGCCTGTTTCCTTAAAGAAAGTGGGTGTATGACGGCAGGTTTTTCATCTGTCTGTCGTTCTGCTTAACTGGTAACCCCACCTAGCACCTGTGACATCCATTGGCTAGTGTCAACCAAATGGCCAACGCCTCAACACTTCCAAAACAGATTCCTGACAGTTCCATCGAACTGACAGTTTGGAGAGGGTGGGCTCTTGATCCCACCGAGGGAGGAGGAGGAAACCCAGCCCGGTCTCTGTTTTGGTGGCAGCAGACCCTCTCACTGGTCTTTTCACATTACTGCTAACTTACAGATTGAAAGTCTACATGCAAACCTCCTCAGAGGAACATTCACCAAGCCACACTCACTGCCCGCTCTGAGCGAGGGACCATTTGTGTGCCGGGCTGCTGCTGAGTGCAAAGAACACCTGCACACAACCAGCACCAAGAGGAAGGGTCACAAATGCACCTCAGTGGCTTCTTCTGCCAGCTTCTTCACAGCTCAGACGTTCTTCATGAGGAGGACGCTGAGCAGAGAGGTGTCAATTTTGTAATGCAGCACTCTCCGTCAGGCCTGCTGTGGGGGGGACTTGGGGCCATGTCAGTGCACACCTCTGTCCCTGGAGTCGCTGGGTGTGCAGAGCACCCGCCGCTGCGTAGCACTGCAGGACGTGCGAGCAGGGGAAGGCAGTGGGTTTGCAGGTGAGGTCTGCAAATGAAAAATTCAATCCCACCCAGTGACATGAATAAAACCACCACCAGGGTTTCAAACCCCTTAGATCACTGCAGTGCCTGGGGAGCACAGGGGGACAACTTGCACGCTGGTGGGCCTGTGTGGAAGACGCGGGTCCTGATAAAGGCCTGGAGCGTGAACCGGTTACCAGCGTGGGCCACTTTAAGAAGGCTGAGTTGGCGCATGGGATTTTGTTCAACCCTCCCTGAGCATGGGGCCATACCCTTCAGCACAGCAGAGACGATAACGGTCCTGACACTGACGTGCGCCTTCACAAAGCTGCAGCCTCATCTCCGAGACAGGATAAACTGTTTGGCCTTTGGACAAGATTATTTCTGTTCAGAACAGGATTGTTATCACTTAATTGAAAATAATTATCCAATGCAAATTGGCTCCAAGTTGGCAGGCTGAGTTGAAAAGATGGCGTGTTTCCAAGCTGTCCTGAGGAGAGCTGAGCCAAGCTGTGGGGTGGCAAGGTGAGGCTGTGGCTGTCTGTGGGGCTGAGGTAGGGCACAGGGGGCACATATACCCTCTGCACCATCCGCACTGCACAAGGAAAGTGAGGGGTCCATCAGGCCTGCCCGGTGCTTTCATCAGGAGTGGCATGGATGCCCTCCAGTGTGGCTTTGGAGATCCCCTCTGCAAGCTTTGAGTCTTCCCTGCGTGGGCAGCATAAACCCATTGCCAGGAAGGCCCAGGCAAGCGCTGTCCTGCTCAGGTACCTGGCAGCAGTGGCAGCCAGCAGACAATACAAACGTAAACGAGACAGATGCAAACATGGCCCAGGGCTGGCTCAGCATTCCACATCGCTGTAAACCCACTGGGCGCCCTGAGAGTCTGATGTGTAATTTGGTGAAAAGGCGCTGGAGAACGCTGTAGTACCTACACAGACCCAGTGGGAGCAGTGAAAGTAGTGAAACCAGCTTCTCTGACAGACCTGCTCTCAAGTGTGATGGGGAAGGTATTAATGAGCCAATACCCCATCCTCAGAGGTCTGCACCTGGGACTTCCTCACACAAATGATATAGCTGTCCTGCTGCTCTTGGGTGTCGTAGCTGCACTCGTGTCCAAGAGGTGATGACAGCTGGTACCATAGGGAGTCTGGGCCACATCCAGGGATGTGGAAATCTTCACAGAACCAGGCAGATACATGCTCTCTGGTGTTCTTACCCAAGAGGGCACGGTAAGCCTTGCCTGTGTTCATGCATCATCTACTGAACCTGTTCTTCCTGCATGTAAGCAGCCTGTCATGCAAAATGTCATATGTGTCAACATGTGCTTGCCAGAGAATTTCTCAGGACAACTGCAGATCCCTACATGTTTCTGTGAGATTTCCCCCCACCTTGATCCACAGCACCTGCTGAATCTTCCTCTTTTGTAATCCCTGCTGCCAACCTTGCCTGTAGGTGCCACATGCCAAGGTCAGCCTGAGAAGGGAGATCAGCCAGGGGAACTCTGCTTGGTGGAAATCACCTGGGCACTTGTCCTGCCCTGATCAAATGTGCTTGGGCACATGCCTGGTGGGGAGCCTTTGGGGTTTTGTAATGATGTGATGGTGCCCTCTCTATTTATCATGGAGAAAAAGCCAGCAGGGCCAGCAGGAACCCACAGAGAGGTGCAGGGCCTCTTGCTGTATGAGGCCATCTGAACCCACAGGGACAAGCCTGCCATGGTGAGCAGACCCAGGAGCAGACCCTGGTTCTTTGGCTTCCTATTCAAAGAGAAGTGCAGAATAACACCACGCTGGCAACTTCCCGCTTGGTTTACCATCCTGCTTCTCACACGTGTAAAGTGGGCACCCTCCACTTTATGAACTGGTATCTGCATGTTCGTGCTGCTGTCCTGACTGCGTGGACTTGCTGCCATGGTTCATGAGCTCTCCATGGCTCTTCTGCCCATGTTGTTTTCTTCTCTCCCTTTTCTTTTTTTTCTGCGTGAACGGGTTTGGATTAGACCAGACCTCCCTGAATGTATACAATGTCTCTGCCAATGCACAAATACACCAGAGAATTCTGAGTTTCCACAACACTTTTTATATGATTTGACCAGACTGGTACAAGGTTAATTAAAAAAAAAAAAAAGTATAAACACAGTTTCATCAGAAGTGTAAAATGCTTTTGCAAGACTCTCTGTCAGGAGTTTGCAAAGATGATAGTGTACTTTAACTGGCAAAGCACAATTAGACACAGTCAAATATTGTCCTGGTTAAAGACTATTAATTTTCCTTACATTTGTCATGAATTAATTTTTTCTGGCTATATAAACAGTGTTTCCTTTATAAACACAACCGCTTCCTTTACATTGAAAAATTAAATTTGCTTTGATAATGAACTGAGGTGCTAATAATCATTTTGCAATGCAAAAAAGTGCAATTACTGGCTGCCGTGCCCCCGTCAGTTGTAACTGTCTGAAAGTCTGCATCTGTACCAGTGAACACAGTCAAGCGTTACCTGGAGCACAGAGACAAAACCCAGGCCAGCTGGGTGGCCACGCAGAGCCGGGGGACTGTGTGCACTCAGTTGGTACTGCTTGTGTCCCCAGCGCACCTGGCTGGTGGCTGGGCGGACGCGTGTCTGTGCCAGGGTTTCACCGAGTAGGACAGAGCGGGTCTCTGCTTTGCCGCAGTTGCCCCTCCAGGTGGCTGCAGGGCTCTTTGTGCCACAGACCCTGCAGGTTCACCCGGGTGGCTGCTGGTTTTCCCACTGTTGCAGTGGTGCTCTGACCTAGGAAGAACCGCTGGCGGCAAGGCGAACTGTTTGGTGAGCAGGAGCTGCACAGCTGCCGATGGTGAATTCCTGGTCCCCCAAAAGATTTGCAAAAACAGTGCCAATGCAATGAGTCTGTCTTTCCCTCTCCAGGATCCGTGAGCAGAGGTGACATGCAGCCGCCAGCTTGTGTCTCCTTGGCTCAGTCTTCTGTAGAGACTGCGGATGGAGCAGCACTGGCACTATTTTGGATGCTCCTCAGGTACCCCCACTGCTGTGGTTACTTTTACCTGCCAAGGCACTCACAGGTAAGGCATTAATGTAAGCTCCTATGGCTTTTTCTGACCCCTATAAAAGACAGAAAAGCAGGACTTTTTAAGTATCAAGTCAGCACTCCAACAATGATGAGGAGGGGCATAATCTTTGCACAACATGCAGTCTAGGTAGTGCCCCCTACCTTTACCTTTCTAATATATTTTAAGATTTAAAAAAGTACAGAATGTATGGGTGTGTTTTAAAAAATATACTATTATTATTTTATAGCTTGGTGTTGACTATGTTCTTTTGTTGAAAGTAAATCATTAAAGGAAAAATTATAAGACAAAATGGAAAACCATGGTGCATAGAAAATCCACCAGGAGTTCAATAGAAACCTCTTAACATGCAAGCTAAGAGGAGGAGATGGATAAAAGCTTTGCTCGGCCGGCTTCAGTGTGTACTGAATTTCCCATACAGTGGGTTTCTTAGAGCTTATGTTCTGCCTAAGCCCTAAGGAACAGGATAAAAACGAATTTTTATGGGACCTAGTGATTAGGAAGTCACAATGCTGATGACAAGCTTTCATGGTCTTGCTTTAGCATTGCTTTAGAAACTGCACCCAATGACATCCTGGTAGCAGCAATCCATTGACCACCCTCAGCACTGTGGGCAGCTTCCCTCACTCACTCATTAGTTTGACGTGTGTGTGTTTTGCCTTGTTTAATAGGTCCTGCACAGAGAGAGATTCCCTCCCAGAGGGGACCTGAGAAGGCTTGCTATGACCAGTACCGCCCGCTCCTGACCCCGGCAGTACGGTTAGCATCACCAGCAATAAGGCAAATATCCGTAATATGTAAGTGGGCTGTTAATGTAGACCCCTGCCCCCTTCTCTGGCCCCAGGACGTGCGGCCACCCATTGTCAGGGAGATACAGGGCATTACCGCTATCAAGACCCAAGTGCTGAGCCACCAAGAGCGTGTGGGGAGCGCCCACTGGCAGCGTGCTTCAGCCCATCGGTGTTACCAAGAGCCAGGTGCTGGGTCGCCAGGAGGTGGTGACACCCATCCTGGAAGAGGGAAGCGTAACAGCACAGGGAGCACTGTCTGTAAAATCAGGCGGCTACAAGCCCTGAGTAGGACTTAGATGGGGACTGCTGCTGGATGGCAAAACCCACGATCCCCCGGTGGCCAGGGACGCCTCCCCTGTCCTCTTCTTCCTCCGAGGAGTGACTGAGTGACTCGTGGTCTTTTACGTAAAGCCTGAGTCTAGGTTATGATTGTATCGTGCGCTGATTGATAAGAATTTGTCCCCATCTGCAGAGGGTCCGTCCAGGTGACTGAAAAGCCTGTGTAACTGAGAATTCTAGAAATTCTGTGCAACTGTAAGCTATGCTAAGTGCTGGAAATTGTAGATAATACGCTATGCTGATTGTTAATTTCTGTTTAAAAATTAGAACCACGACACTGTGGCCAGCCCTCATTCTGCCAAGGATCCCTAAAGATCCTTCCTGTCCTCCATAGTGTTGGGTGACATTTGCACTGAAGCAAAAAAGGGGACAAGTTTTCATTCAGATTATCATTTCAATCCACTGCTGAAATAATCTTCTCAGCAGATGCACACAGTGTGAGCTGAATTCAACCCCTTTAAAATCAAGAGCAGTCTTTTTGCTGGCTCTGGATTATGCCCTTTGCATCCCCACTGCAGTACATGTAGCAAGAGAGGGAGGCAGGGGTGTTTGTAAGAGTATCTGCAAGGAGCGGGTGAAGAATTTACAGATAATGCAAACCTAACTCTGGGAGGGTGCCAGCCTTTGGTGTGTTGTTGACTTGCTGGCAGAAAAATGCAGTCCTGTCTGAAAGGTACTTCTGAAACAGGGCCATGTGAGAGTGTCCTTTCTTGCTGATTGGGCTGATTAAACCTGATGAGTTGAGGCCTCCCAGTCCACTGATTCATGCAAACTGAATTTTGGATTGTTTTTTGCACTGGTTAGATCTCAGGGCAAAAACTTAGCACTCTTGGAAGAGCTGCTCACTGATGTGCAGGTGGAACAAAATCTGTCATTTACTAAGAGTAGGATCAGTCCTAAGGTTTGCTTGGTCTGCCTAGTGGCCACACAGGACTTGGCTTGTCAAGGGTCTTGCCTGGAGCAGCTGAGGAAGTAAAACAACAAGAGGTGAAATCAGTCACTTTTGTCCCACACTGTGCAGGCACCACTATGCAATTACACCCACTGCTTGTTGGGATCAGTTCAATGGCTTGTCCAGGGGTCCTAGACCCCAACTCTGCTGCCTCTGAGGGGGGATCGGGGATCCGGGCCTTAGCGGGACAAATCCAGCACAGCAAATCCACTTCTTGTGCCATTGTGAGAAAATGGTCCTGAAACAGCACAGCTTCCACCTGTCTTTCTGTGCTCTGGTGGGTCTTTTTCCTCTTCTTTTTTGGCTAGCCTTAAAACAAAATGAAGCGTTAGTTGGACAAATGGGCCTTAGGCTTTCTAGAGGTGGGGAGGCACTGGTGTCCTCTGAGCTATGTTTAATGAAGAAGGCCGAAGCCAGTGAGCTGAATTGCAAGGCGCAGCAAAGCCCCATAATGCTATGTAAATCATTCACAGAAAGGGACTTCTTCTTGGCCAAGATCAAGAGCTGAAAGCTCTGTGTGCTCAGCCAAGCCTGTGGAGCCAGAAGTGTAGCTGCAGGTCTTGCCTGAGTGATGGCTTTTGGAGCGGCTGGGACCATGTCTGCTCTTGGTTCCTGGCTATGCAAACAGGCCTTGGGCACAAGCATCTGTCCAGGCTTTGGCTCTGCACCAATGAAACAGGGTGATAATCCCTCCGTCCTCAGCCCACCAGGCTGTAAATCCTCAGCATCCATCTGGGCAGCACCAGGACATCCAACTGCGTTGGCCCACACTGCAGTCTCTGCCCGGGGAGGCAGAGACTGTGCTTGCAGCCCAGAAAGCCAACTGTATCCTGGGCTGCATCAACAGAAGCGTGGCCAGCAGGGCAAGGCAGGTGATTGTCCCCCTCTGCTCTGCTTTTGTGAGGCCCCACCTGGAGCACTGCATCCAGGTCTGGGGCCTCCAGCACAAGAAGGACATGGACCTGTTGGAGCAGGTCCAGAGGAGGCCACGAGGATGATCAGAGGGCTGGAGCACCTCTCCTGTGAAGAGAGGCTGAGAGAGCTGGGGTTGTTCAGCCTGGAGAAGAGAAGGCTCCAGGAAGACCTCGTTGCAAACCTTTCAATACAGAAAGGAGGCTTACAGGAAAGATGGAAAACAACTTTATACCAGGGCCTATATTGACAGGACAAGGGGCAATGATTTTAAACTGAAAAGGGTAGATTCAAATTGGATATAAGGACGAAATTTTTCATGATGAGGGTGGTTAGATCCTGGAACAGGTTGCCCAGAGAAGCTGCAGATTCCCATTATTGGAAGTGCTCAAGGCCAGGCTGGATGGTGCTTTGGGCAGCCTGGTCTGATGGGAGGTGTCCCTGCTTATGGTAGGGGGTTGGAACTGGATGAGCTTTAAGGTCCCTTCCAACTCAAACCATGCTGTGATTCTGTGATTCTATGACTTAGCAAATGTGATGTTACCCTGGAGACCTGTGGTGCCCAAGACAGGGCCAAGACTACTGCAAGCGATGGTGCTGGAGAAGCAGTGCCAGCCTGGAGGATGTAGCATAGCCCAGGTCAGACCATGATGTGACTGTGCCTTGGCAGTATAGTTGTCTAAATTTTGGTGTTGCTTCCAGCAGGATGCTGCTCATGCAGGGTGCTTCCCTGATGACCTGGCTGGAGACCCACATGGCATTGGTGACATCAGAGCAGGTCATCTTTCTGCCTTTGGTTTCAGACCTCTCCTGTGGGGCTGCGCATGAAAGCTCCAGGCAGGGATGCAGCTGCAATACCTCAGGCATCACCAGCAGCGTGTAGGCACATGGGGTGGTTTTCATCATCTGAAATGCTGGTCAGTGCTCCCAGCAGCTCAGCACAGTGTCGCAGTGTAACTCAGACTTGCTTGGTTAAATGACTTTTCCAGCAGATTCTACAATCGCTCATGCCTTTATATGTATACACACATACATATTTTAAGCAGACTTTAGGGAAAAGAAAGATTCAAAGAGAAGCCCTCTGTTCCACTCTGTTCCAAAGACAAATTTAATTCTTTTCTAATACACAAGTATCCCATGGAGATGTACACCTCGAATCACGGTAGTCCTTCCTTCTTCAACCTTGCTGTGTAGTGGCTACAACAAATGATAGACCAAATACTCTCTTCTCCCCTCTTCACTCCAGGGACAACTGCCCCCATTACCAAACAAGGCCCTGACCTTTTGATCCATCCATTTTGTCTCTTCCACACAGTCTGGGCTGAGCTAAAGCCATTTAGTTATTCACGCAATGTAGGTTTCCTCATGCTGCTTCACCAGTGCACATCAACTGTGACCTTGAGACACTATCCTCTCCAGGGATAAGCATGTATTTCAGTCCCAGGCATCTCTGGAGTAAAGAGTGACAGTTCCTTAAAGGAGGGGAAAAATAGCAGGTGGGAGGAATGACAGGCTGAAGTACATTTTAGTTTAATAGGATAAAATGGAGCTTGATGAAAGTAGCCCACTCTGCAAGTCAAGTCACCTGGTCCAGAACAGGATTTTAATGCTGTGCTTTACTTTAACTAGTCCCTAATGTAGCAATATTTTTGCTGGTAGAAAAATGCATCAACGCTTTTTGTCATTTTCCTTATCCTGTCCTTTTCATCAAATGCAAAAACATTTTCAACTTTATTATTTTAGCACTAAGTTCTGTAAAATTCATTAGTTGCTTGACAGAAAACCTGCTGACAGTTACGAGAAGCATGGATTACCAGTGACAGCCTGCTGGTGCTGAATGCAAACAGTTTTCTTTCAAGTAGCACAAGAAAGAGACCCATGAGTGGAGCCCTGCAGCATATGCAGTCAGGGAGAGCCAAGCGCATCGATCAGACCCACTTGGTATGGGTTCTCCAGCAGGTGAGCAGAGATGATTTCCTTACTTGTCCATCTAGAGTTTATTGATCTGGGGGCACAGATTCACTCATGGCTCAGCGTATACAGCATCTAGCACTGTGGGACTCCTTCTGGGAAACATGGTTCCTGCTACAGCCCTGCTGGCTGACGTGAGACAAATCCTTTTTGTCTTGCTGCACCTTATTTCTCCCACATGTAAGAAGGCTTCAGCGTTCAGTGTAAGGGAACGTTTCGAAGCTGGAGCTCAGCACACTGGTTATGATATGTAAGGCTATGAGTTTGATGCACCCAAATGCTACCCTAGGTTGGGGAACAATTACTGCACATAGGACAGTCCAATGCACCTGGTGGGACGTATCTGTCTTGGTTCAACTACTCTTAATTCCAGTAGTGCTTGGCCATGGCCACTTGACCCCTGTCTGCCCAGCAGCGGCGCAGGACACCGCTGCTTATGTGGAATAGAGGGCAGGAGCAATCAGCTCATAGAGACTACTCAGGAAAGCGCCCTCAGCAGTCCATCCACTCAGCTGCTTGCTCAATGATCTCTGTCATCTCCAGCTTATGTTTGTTCAACTACCTCTTAAGCCCTGCCAGCAAGACTCCATGCCCCAACTCAGACAATCAACTGCGGTCCTCTGCCATCTTTACCATTTTAAGGTCTTTTTTTCTTACTGTCTTATCTAATCTTTCTTGTTGTACATTAAGACTGCGCTTTGTTATCCTACTCATTCCATATTGAGAAAAACTGTCTTCCTTTGCACATTATTTACACACCTGCTTTTCTCGAGGAAAAAAAAAAAGTGCCTTATCCATTTCAGTCTTTTCTTGCTAGCTGCATTATCTAGACCGTCTCTGATTCTGGCCACTATACAGCAAGTTCGCTCTGTCTTGGAGTGCCATGCCTGACAAAATCAGTCCTTGAGCTGATATCTTAACCTGCCATGACCAAAGTGGACTTGTGGGTATTACTCTAGTTTGTATACACTGCTGTAGTCTCTTGTTTCTTTTGCCATAGCGCTTTGCTGCTTCGTGTTCAGCTTGGGAGCTTCACTGCAGCATCACTGCCCAGTCAGTTAGCTCCTGGCCTTCATCTGCAATACTGCCAGAGTGAGTTCCTTCATCCAGCTCCCACCTGCTTCCAAATTTCGCTGTTTCATCTTTTTCTCTTCCCATAGTCTCAAATATCCTACATTCTCCGTGCTTTTAGTCACTGTCTTGCAACTGCAAACAACAGACTCCTGACATCTCCTGTACGTGTAGAATCTGGTCCTGTGGGAATACCCTACATCATAACACAGCTGTGCAAAGAAGTGCTGGGGGACAGAAGTGCAAGGACACAATCTCTCCTGAGCTCTTGGTGGCTACTGAAAGAATGGTGCTACTCCTGCAGAAGAGATTTACTCACCTCATGATGATGACTTTGCTGGTCACATCACTAAACTGGTGCATCAGAAGTATTGGAGTTGTCCTCAATACTTAATCCAAAACAACCGTCCTTCCCTACCTACCAGTCTGCATGCTGGTCCAGCTGAAGGCTGCTGGAGACTTTTGTTCAAATAAAACGATGAATTGGTAGGTAAAAAGGGATGCAAAGCACAGCAGACAGGAAAAGATGAGTTTCAATATTAGGGGCAAGTCTTTTCAGGAGTGGAATTATTATTATTATTATTATTATTAATTAGGGCTAAAAGTGATTTACTTTTTCAATACCATAAGAAAGTTTTCAATCATGTAATGGATGAAGTTAAGCAAAAATACATTTCAGTTGCCAACAAGGACGCACTTGAGCAAAACAAAAAGCTGATGAATACAGGGAGTGTGAAATAGTACTGGCAGAAAGAGAGCCCCAAATTTTTTGTAGTGTAGATACCCTTCTGATTTCTCCTCCTCAGACACCCTTGTATTTGCTCAAGTTACAAATTCTTTCCAATTCTGAAACACAACAATAGCCAAAGGCCAATTCCCTAGTAAGCAGTGAGAGAGGACATGTACCATTGCGAAAATATGCTGTTAGTTACTATGTCTTGCTTAGCAAATCTAGTGTTATTGTATAGTATAGGTCATATAGCAGTAAGGTATAGATCATATCCCCTTCAAAACCAGAAAATCTCTTGACAGAGGTGATGTAGTTTCAGCTCAGGAAAGAGATGCAGATTCTGTTTTCTTAGGTAGTTCTGCTTGCCGGTGCAAGACAATGTAGAACAAACAAACATTTTTGGATATCCCTCATGTAAAGTTTTATTTGAATTATTCCCTTGGCCAAGCATTTATTGTTACAAAGCTTTTAAGAAGATAACTGTTCAACTCCACAGTACAAAAATAACTGTTTTTAAAAAAATTTAAGTTATTAAATTTTAGCACAGTATGTCTGGAATCAAATACACTTTTCATGTTCTGCTATCGTTTCTGCAGAAACAACTTCCACACCAAGAGGAACAAGGACATATTTAATTTGAGATGTAAACTTTGTTCCGTCTCAGCTGTTTTCTCCTGCTGTGATGACTAGTCAGCAAAGACAGGAAATGGGCTCACCCAGACCTCACCTGTGCTTGGCACTCAGTACTGTGGCACTGATGTTGATGAACCTATGGCATCACATTGCAGAGCAAGGTGGGAGACTGTCACATCCCAAACTGCAAGGCAACAACTTCATAACACCTTCCAGGAGGAACAGAAGTGGAAAAGCACTCAGCTACATGCTGGAGAGGACTGATTGGCTGAGGAAAACATCCATATCCCCCTGTGTCTACCTCGACTCCCCCTGATGGTAAAGCTTCTCTTCAGCATCAGCTCCAAGGCACTGCACTCCTGAGCAGCAGATCTTGCTCTGACAGGTAAAGCAACATCTCACCAGTGAAGAAACAAAACCTACCACATCTGCCACGGGCCACCCCCACCCCCAGCCCCTCCCATAATAAGTAAATGAAATAAACTTACAGCCTATCCTGCGACTGTTGAAAAGTGCAGTCATTCCAGACACAAGCATTAAAACCTCACTGTCAAGTGAACAGTTCACAAAAGACAAAGCATCCCTTTTGGGAATGGGACGGATGCTTCTTGTGTGACTGGTGCCTGGGCACGCCCACCCAGATTCAGAGACATACTCTAAGTCAGTGTATTAAGAGGGACAAAAATAAAAAACAGGCAGAATCAGAGCTAGTAAATGTCAGTGCTACCCATCTACTTCCTCATCAGCAGAAGGATTTCTGTTTAGACTTCTTCCTCCTCTGTTTTATGAGGAATAAATTCTCATTGATATCAGGAACGTCATCTTCCTGTTTTTTCCTTTTCTTCTTCCTTTTAGCAGCTTCCAGAGGCTCCTGGGCGTACTCCACCTTGCTGCCATGTGCCTGGAGAATGGATTTGTGATGTTTTTTGCTGCCCTTAGATGTCTGCTTTTCACGCCCTCTAGGAAAGTCCTCCTCCATCTTGTGGCCCCTTTCAACATCACTTCTGTGTTTCTTTGCTCTGGGTTTGTCTGCCTGGGGCTTCTTTGCCTTTTTGTGATACTCATCTTTGTTACGTTTACGATGTTCTTTATAAGACTTTTTCTTTTTCTTATGGCTGGGTCCCCCATCGTTTTCTTCCTGCCATGGTGACTCTGACTGTATTGGCAGAAGGCCAGCTTCCTGTAGTTCTGTAAAACAGATCAGCTTACTTCAACACCCACACAGAAAACTTAAAACCTAGTGCTCGAGCCACCAGACCTTTCCCTCTGTATGGAGTCAGTACAACCAGCTGTTTTCTCTGATAGACTTTTTCACGGTGTTTTTTTTTTTTTTCTGTCAACAGACTAGAATCTTAACAAATTAGAGTTTAATCCTCTTCCTGCTAGTTTATTACAACTTTAATGTCAGTGGATTTTTAGAATTAAAATATCTGACAACACTCATCTAGTGACTTTGAAACAATAAATTTCCACGATAGATAGATAAAGTCACAAATCTTTTACTGCCACTAGACTACCTTTTCAAATTCCTATAGCTTTTCCCAAGATATGCAAATAATCCTGCAGTATTTCAGAAAGCAGCATGCACAGAAGAAAGTATTTCAAAGAACTGAAAACCAAAAGGGGCCTCCCAAAATATATTGTACCTGCCACCTTTCTTTTTAATCTGTTTGCTCTCCTCTTGAGATCACATTCATCATCATAGTAGTGGATGAACGGAGAAGACGGGAACATGCTCCCATGCATCCGCTTTTCTGTGCACTCCTGCAAAACACATGTTAAGTCACTAGATGTGGCTGAGTTATGATTTTATGGGTAAGGAAATGGGTTGGATTCTGCAGGTGCTGGTCTGTACCTATGGAGGATGTAACAAGCAATTCTTTACACACTCATAATTTTACTGATTTCCAATAATCCTTCCTGAATACAAAGAAAAACACGCACTCTGGGAGTCAAACTGTAGTGCTCTTGCAGCAAGCGGAAGGACTCCCATGTCTTCCCACAACTACCACAGATCTGTAGCAGTCTTAAACGCAGAGGACTAGAAGGAGGCAAACACTAGGTAAATAGGATGCAAATTACAAACTGCACTGTTAGATTCAGGGAAAAAGGCTATCCCGCCTACAGCTGGGCCAGGTCCCACCACCACCTGCTTTCACTGCTTCTTATTGTCTCCCTGGTCTCCCAGCACAACCACATGCCTTGTCTCCTCAAAAGCCAAATACCTCTAATTGCAGGAGAGCTTTTTTAACCCGGATCATCTGGGGGCGAATGTGTATTCAGAGATGTTGTAGATTCAAAGTGCGTGGTGAGGTAAGGGAAGAAGAAAGTAGTGATGAGGAGCCAAGGGCAACACCCTTTTCACACAGCAAGAACCGTGCATCTGACTATACAGTTTTCTCACTGATACAAAACAAAAGTAAATCCTACAGGAGATTCTGCCAAGCAAAGACATCTGATCTGCAGGAAGAGAGCCCGGAACCATTGCATGTGGTGAGGTATGGGCTGGTTCTTGAATCACATATATGTGAGTCTATTTCCCAAATATTTGATTCAGGAATGTGAGCTTTTTCTCCGCTGTACACATAAAATTTTGGCAATGTCCTGTGAGCCTGGCTAGCTGAGATGCTCCTATGATTTTGTCTTTTTTTTCAGACTACATTGTGATATTAACTGATGCTTTGTTTTCCTTGTAAATTGCTTGTTAACTGTTGTGCTTTGTAATATCATCTCTCTACCTCTTGGACACTGCCCAAATCTCACGAACTCTGGGTCTGGCCGTTCCCAAGAAACTGTCAGGAGCTTTTGCTCACCATGTCTCCACTATAAGCTAAGCAGCTTTCCTTCCTGCATTTGCTACTTCTACCACACAGTACCTGAAGCACTCCCTTTCCCCGTGTGTCCTCCTGCGCCCTCCCCTCTCCTTTTCAGAGACACAACACATCGAAAACACATTTCATATATATCGTATTTCTCAGCTGTTATTTGGTCTGTGCTTGGCTGAAATTAAATGAAGAATCATGTTACTCTCTGTGGTGTCTGCCAAAAGGGTATTGTTAGGTTATGTGACAAATGGCTCATCTCCACATGCACAGAGTAATGTGGACAAGCAATAGCAGCTCATAGCTGGAGCCTACCCAAGTCTGAGAGCTCCAGCCTTACCAGACTGTGAAATCAGACTGAAAGGGACCTAGGAGAGGGCGTTCAAGTCTATCTATAGACACCTGAGGCTGTTCTCAGTAGCTATTCATCTACCACATGCACGTCCTAGAAGACAGATTGGATTTCACTCTAAACACCTTAACTATTCAGCTATCATGGACATCCAGCATGCTCTGCAAAGAAACCTCCTCTTTCACTTTTCCCAGTTCCTCCATTTACCTCCTTAGATTTAAGGGGAGAGGAAAGCAGTGAAATGACACTTCAAATACTTTTGTTTCATGTGAAGGAAACCTAAGAGTGGCCTTTAGGAAGGGCACAAAGCTGTCTGCCTATCTTGAATAAAAGAAAGAAAATACTATCCCTAAACATTGCCAAAGAGGTTACTGAAAATAACACAGATTGGCTTTACACAGAAGTATGCAAAGACACATTCCTCTTTCTTTGATATCTGCGAAATGTACTGGTTGAGATGCTCCATGAAATCTTGGGCTTGCTCTGCAGAAATACAGCCTTTTCATTATTTTTTATTTTGTTAATTTGTTCACAGAGAAACATCACTGAACAAAATGCACATGCCACCAAAATCAGCACTCGTCTTTTCCTCTTAACTTCACTGAAAAATCAACTCAGCGATGTCCAACATGCACTTTACTATATCCTTCCCTCCCAAGTAAGCTGCCACTGCTGCCATACACTTCGTGCTGTTAAATACTCTTGGGACAGTCTTCACCACTGGAGGTAACATACAGAGGATGGAAAGCGGATCCTGCTACCAACCTGCAGGAGAACTTTTCTCTGTGATTGACATATTGGGATGTGAATGCAAAGCACATCTGCAGTTACTGTGTAGTTCCTTATCCCTGCCACCTTAACAACTTGCTGCAGCCTGAATAATGCAGCGGGCTGTCCCTGATTAATTTACTTTCCCTCCTAACTTTCCTACAGGGATGTCCCTTAAAATCAGCATATCTTTGACATGGACCCTAAGGCACACTGTTTTGGATGTGTGGATTGTTTGAAATGGACTATGATGTGAAGTCTACTAAAGAAAATTACATTTCTTCTCCTTATTACCTCCTCAGTTCATACTAGGTTTAAAAATACAATTGTCTTAATAAATAATACAGCAAACTTAGGAAACATAACTGGCAGGTGTTGGAACCTTTGACAGTTTATGTCATAATTATTTCCATTTCTACAAAAAACAAGTGATCCAAGATGACCTGACTGGAGCTAGTCCAGTTAACTCTAGAATTTAGCAACTTTTTTGCTCTTGTCTCAGTTTTTGGGAAAGGTCTCCCTAGACCTCTGGCAAAAAAATGGAATTTCATGTGTTCCAACGCTAGATTAAATGGTAACATGGAAAGAAACAGACTATAATGGGAAGCAGTGATTACATTGCATCCACACAAAACTAATCCCATCCTTTTCTCCCTGGTCAGTTTGTTACTCCTCTGCTTTAACTGCTCAATAAAGGCAATGGAGCAGGGCTCCTGTAGTGCAGCAACAGGGAAAGTGTTAGGAGATGCTTGTCATCACAAGAAATGTTTACCTGATAAAAATACTCTAATTTAAAAAGAAACAAACAAGAAAGCAAAACAAAAAACTTTTTTCCCCCTTAAATTACAGCAGGTCTTCCAAGCTTGACAGGGCTGCCCACTGCATGAATGCTGACACTGATTTGACCTCAGTCTTCTTAGCCAGTGAGAGTCACAAATCTCAAACGTATTACTTGTCAAGCTGGATCACCATAATGATGAATACAAAGACCCCTACAGTCCAATTTCTTCAGCCATTTGTGTAGAGAAGGTTTAGTGATTTGAAGGCAAATACTCAGTTATCATTATGTAATGCAATGTGCATCCTGGATGTTTTTCTATGTGCATATTGAAAGATCTGGTATTTCTGCCCTTCTGTGTTAATATTGACTTCTCCATTTTCATTCAATCATTGCTGAGGCTATTTCTGCTCCTTGTATGCTAGTAAAAATACTACCTTATCTTCCCTAACTTAAATAGCCATAAGATGTTGTCCTTGAATCATTTTACTCCCTTATTCATTTTATACAGTTTCTACCTTTTCCATCCAAGTAATGGCCATCATCTCATCCCACATATTTACTAATTATTTTTAAAGCAGCCTTATTTGTAACCATGTATTACTGCCTTCCTCAAATGCCATTTTTTGAGAGTTTAGTAAAATGTTCTTTATCCATTGCCAGCAATCAGTCTCACTTCTCGTTCAAGCCTGTAAATTCAGTTTTTATTGCATATGCTCATTTTACTGTATATATTACTGGCAGTGGCTTTATTCTGTTTTTGTTTAACAGGATCTGTTTCAGTGCTGCCATCACAGAAGGTTTTATCAACTCAAGTCTCAAATATCAAACAGAACAAGTTAGTTTGTGTGACTAAAGATCGCACACTGTCACATGTGTAGCCATGTCTTGAGCAGACATCTTGCACATGAGGTCAAAGATTTGGACTCACATACCATAGCCAAGGCAGTGCCTGTAGTGCTTGGAGTGACCACAGGTAACACCAGGCTGCTGACGCATCTCTCACCTAGCTTGGATTGCAAGACCTGCTGATTTTCTTGCTCTTCCAAGCCATCTGTGAAGGCAGCAACATGTCCTTAACGTACATGATGGCCTCAACATGCCACTAAAAGAGGAAAGTCTTCATTTGTTTCCAAAGACAGCTTGGCATTAAAAATCTTCCCTCATCTTTCAGATCTGCCAGGAGAACATCCCAGCAAACCTGCCCTACCTGTCCCACTATTACCCACAGAGATTAAATATTTAGCTGAAAACAGCAGCAAGCTTTTCAGGAGTGAACATACAGAGCAGGCAGGAAAGAAGGAATTTGCTGGCAATTTGCTGTCTCTAAGCTGTAGGAAACAATAAACTTAACCAAAACACACGTAATACTCATTTCCTAGAATATTTGTGTCTGCTGGACTTACTCCATAAAAAAAAAAGAACAACAACAAAAAAGAACCTGTTGTAGATATTTGCAGGTACAGAGCTGCTCCTGTCATGATGGGAGGCTAGCAAAGGTGACAAATATCAGGATAAAAATCCTAGAAGATGCAGCACATCTCAAATTTTTACTGCTCATGATATCCACCTTCACTTTGCTTTGTATCTTACAGAAGGATAACATTAAGCTTAATTCAGCTACAAATAAGGATTCTCAAAAGCAAGCAGAAATGGAGAATTCCTAAAATGGAAATTCAAATTGTTGGGTTGATTGTGGTGAAAGACCTTCCATGACACTGAACATTGTAGCAAGGTACTACTATTTCATTCCATAAGTGATGGAAAAAAACAGGAAAAAATATAGCTCTGTTCAGTAACCGTCCATTTTCCAGCGAATATTCTTTCTCCCAACAGCCAATTTTGACTTAGGCTTTAAAAACCAAATCAATAAAACTGACATAGTAACTTTTCTTTTTCTCCATATCTTTAAAATTAGATGGATGAAATCATTGTACAATGGCCTCCACTGATTTCAGCAATGCTGCAAACTCACAAATGTTTCATTAGAGTGTCCCTTTGTATAGCACTAGCTTGACTCTTCCAACTCTCTTCTCCTGCCTGCCATGATCTGTGGGAGAGAGATGAATTTCTACTCCAGAGATACACTCAATAGTGAGGTAGAGGCTGCTGAGACTTACATATCCAAAATGTCCTTTCCGGGAACAGTTGTAGCAGTACACTACGCCAGACTGCTCAGAGTGAGAACTGGCTGCGTTGATTGGTCCTGGTTTCGTCTGAAAGATGGAAATTGGTGACAATCAGGTCTGGCAGTATTCTGAATTAAAAATAAATTAAAATTACGTAAATATAATTTTATTGTGCTTAAATCAATGCATTCCTGCTTGCTGTTGAAATATTAATTTTGAAAAAGAATCAAGTTGCTCATATTACTGCAATTATACAGAGCAATTTAACCCTGAGCATCACAAATGAGGTGGGAAGAGACACCCTCAGTAACTATTCCACCTGGCCATGTTATTTCAGCTCCAATAGGTGAAAATAGGCTGCTGATTTATCTTTCTCCCCTCCTCCTTTTCTCCCAGCCCCCTTTCCCTTTCACATATGCCCCATCCCCCTGGGAAGGACAGGGCCATCAGGTATTACATCCACCAGCTGGACAGCCACATTTGCGTATTGCTGAACTGTGTTTCTCCCAGCAGGGCTCACTTAAAGCAATACGGCAAAGATCTGAGAGAGACACAAAGCCTTCACCTACTGCATTCCCAAGCCTATACCCACTTCCAAAAATCATACCAAGAAGCATACTCACTAAAGGAGAACCTGCCAAACTTTTCCAGACAACTGAGGACCTGAGTCTGCTCTGAGCTGGACCCTACACTACAGTGTGCAGCTGCTCCTTTGACTTACATAAGGCACAGGAAGATTTAGCACGCTCCATCAAATTCCAGCAAACAGGCATTTTTTTCCTTTTTTTCCCCTTTAGCACTAATAAATGGAATACATGAAGATATGTGTATTCTATTTTTCACACATGCAAACAGATTCATTCACTGGAGAAGAAACTGCAACAGAGCCCATGCCTACGAATACCTGGTACAGGTAGGAACAAGGGGTGTGTGAACTGTGGCTAAAAAGCACTGGGACAAAAGAGAAACCTTACCACTTTCAGTATTACATGCATTCCCTTCTCATTGGTGCTAGAGGAGCACAGAAGAGTGGTCTACATTTCAAAGAAATTAATAATGCTTGGTAAAACTTGTTAGAAGAATTGCTTTTTTCTTTAAATCTTTATCATGACGTTTATCTACTGTGAAAGGCACTGTGTTCTCCTGCATAGCCTCCAGAAGAATGACAGCAGTGCTTTAAAGACAGGCAGAAACAACAGAAATCTTCCAACACCAATTTTTATGATTCTGATCCCACTTGTAGGGCCACCTTATTTTGAACCCCTTCAGCCTTGGGTTTAAACGTGTGTTGCAGATTCATGTTCCTCAGTTCATATTTACTCAGCAGAAGGAGGCTAAAGAAAGACTAAGAAGAGTGACATATCCAACAGTGATTTGTGACAAACAGGAAATGAAAAAAATCAGCAGTGAAGTAATTTGTATATTTCTCATCCATGTCTTCCAGTGAGAGCTCTCCAGCTAACAGTAGTGTGTAAGTGTAAGTGACTTACTAAGCGAACTTAGTTTTTCAGGTATTCCTCGTCTATCATAAATACATAGACCAGGCAAGGACAAAAAAAAAAAAAAAAAAAAAAAAAAAAGAAAATATTTGTTAAAACATNCCTCTTGAGGAAAAATCTATCAGTTTAATTTTTTGGAAGAATCACCCATATTCTATTAAGAATGAATATTGGATATTCATTAACATATAATATTCATTAACATATAATATTGGATATTCATCAACATGGATAGCAGCCCCAGCAATCACCTCCAGTTTGGACAGGTCTCCTAAAGAGCAGAACTAAATCCTACAATTGATACCTTCCTCTGCCTTCATACCACACAGAATTTTACCTACATACAACCTGTTTCCAAAGCTGGTGTCAAGTGAAGCTATTCTGGGAACGGTGAAGTCCCAGTGAAGCCATCCACCCTGGGATGCTGCCACAAAGCCCCAGCATGTTCCTTCACTCAGTCCCTGTCTGCTAGGGAGCTCTGAAACCGGAATACTAGTAAATACAGTCAAAAATAAAATCAAGATCATTACGTTACTATTCTGCCAGCTAGTCTTTACAGAGCACCACAACTTCACTCTGAAAATGACAGGATTATGTTATTTGGTCTTTGGAAGGTTCAGCGTAACTAGAACATGTAGTTACAAAAAACATTCATTATTCTAGAGATGCAATAATTTACATTCCAAAATGTTGTCTGCTAAAGTGCCTACTGAAGAGTTTTATATAGTCTTCATCTGTTGAATGGTGCTCCTCCAATGTAAAAAATTATGATTTTGGCCACTAGTATGTTCTTATACTGAAACTCCATTAAAATTTGCACCGGGTTCAAAATTCTATTACTTTCTGCAGAAAAGGTAAGTAGGATCTTCCACTATTTTGAATTGGGCTATTGAAACTAAATCCCGGCTGTATGGAAGTTGACAAGAAATTGAGCATGCTCACCAGAGCACTGTAGTGCTTTATATGGCTAAATTAGTAAGTAAACTGTACTTATGCACTCCTTTAGCAGGTGCCTCTTTCTAATCCAAAAGTTAAACATACAGCAGGAGATAAGAAGAACTCACCTGACTCATAAATTACACTTGACATTTGTATAAGCCGGTATACCTTGCACAACTGAGCACTTGAAGTTTTCAGTTGCTAACAGAGATTTACATGGCAAGCTGAAAGCTCAATGGCTATGCAAAGTGCTATCTACCTGTGTGCTATCTGTTAACTACAGTCCCCTGTGCCACTAACAGGAGTGCCAACAGAGTAGCTTTCACTCATTAGTGAAAAACTGCACGTAAGAACTCTGTATACACTGAGACACGCTAATGTTTTCCTTCTCTACAGTCAAGAGTCCTTAAGACTCTCTCNCAAACATTTAAATAATCTATATTTGTAGGGTGATATCTTGGAGATTACTTCACTATCAATATATAGAAGTAATAACCTGGTAGATAGCATTACCTATGAAAGGTCCATCCCATCTGCTATTCTTGCTGAAAGCTTTTCATGCACCAGTAAACTCAGTAAATATCAGAAGATAAAGCATAAGCCTACCACACCATGGATTTACTCCTAATGTCTCCTCAAAGTGCANAAACTGCACGTAAGAACTCTGTATACACTGAGACACGCTAATGTTTTCCTTCTCTACAGTCAAGAGTCCTTAAGACTCTCTCATTTATTGGGGATATACACCTATGTGACCCTAACATCTCCGCCTCTGCATCTGCTCCCAAGCCAGCCCCCTCTGCCTCCCCATTTCCTTTCGTTTAGCTAATAAGAAAGGTCACATTTAAGGAAAGAAATTAAACTGAATACTTACTGGTCAGATTACAACTCTACATAACTTTGCTTCTTTCCATAGCCAAACAAAAAGGAAACCCACATGTTATAAACCCTGTTTTCTTATTACTTAAGGCTTAAAAAAGCATCTGAAG
>VXAL01005150.1:0-29075 GCA_013399475.1 Chauna torquata | reverse complement strand
AAGGGAGAAGAGGCAGGGGAGGAGGAGGAGGAGACTCATGCATGGGGACACATATATTTTATTTGAACGTTTATTAAGAGACTTGCCAAATGTTTTTATATACGCTTTCAGACATATGCATGCAGAGAGGACGCATGGGCACACACTACACGCACACACAGTCATGGCACTAAGCGTACGCATACGTACACATACATTTATACATTAATCTGAACACAAACATTTGCAAAGCCTGTAAAATCAGAAGATGAACAAAACTAAAGCGTGGTTATATTTATAAGTTAATACACTGGGGAGCCCAATAAAGCCCAAGGTTTTAATTTTTACTGACATTCTAAATGATTTACAGCTTCCTTTCTATCTCTTTAACCTTTATGTCGTGTACTAATCACCTTTCACCATCAGACGAAAAAGGAGGAAGTAACATATTTGAAATAACTCCCTTAGGCAAGCATTTGTAATAAACATTTATTTTGAAGTGATTTCTGATCACAGCTAAACTGAAGCAAACAAGCAAAAGATAACGCTGCTGGAGCACATGAGACACTGAAAGAGAGGTGCATCAGTTTGTTAGAAGTGAGTTTTTGTACCCCACTATTTAGAATAGGGTACACAAAATAAATAATTCAAGCTTTTTTTCTTTGAATTCCCTAGCACCTAGGCTTAAATCTGTAGTGTCTTTTATGGACAAACAATTTTAAAGAAACATTTTCCTTACATTACAAACATGTTAACTATGCACCTTAATGTTTATCAATTTCCTCATCATTTTTTCATGTATTCTCTATTTAAGAGCATCATATATATTCAGTAATATTGTAATAATTTTTTTCCTAGCTTTACAACAAGTGACATCATCCAGAATATGTCCTTGAATAAACGTCTGACAGGGTATACATAACCATTAACAAACAAAAGCTTTTCCATTTCCTTCTCACACACTTATTTTTTTAAATGATTCTGTTACATAAGGCTTTTATTTTGATATGACTTGGGACATTCTGAACAGTCTACAGCTTCTAAAAATGTATCACAAAATTTCAGATTTCTCCTCTCTCGCATCACATAAATACCTCATTGATCAAAACTGTTTTCTCCAGACCAACTTTTGAGTTTCTCAGTGCTATCCCTTTCCTGCTCTTTCCCACCTCATACCATCATCAGAAAAGCAGAATTAATTTAACTAGGTTCTCATCTGCCATCAAAAGAAGTCAAACAGAAACTAGATATCATGTGCAAATCCAGTGTAATTACTTTCAAAGCAGAAAATATTTCAGGATTACCAAACAGTCCTGAGAAATCCTTCAGTGCATGTGTATGCTCAAGCACGGCCAGTCACCATTCATTTTTTCAAACACTGAATAAAGTTCCAAATACACCTTAGAAAGAGAATTAAACTGCATGGTCAAGAAACAAAACGAAATTGCCTACGTGTACCAAGTACTTTCTGTACTTTCTGTGTAGCTGGATGATGAGGAGTTACTAACATGCACAGAAACCCAAAGTTTCAAANCGAGGCACCTCCTCTTGTAAATCTTTCCTCTCTCATATCTCTGGAGAATCAAAACTTGTACGTAACACTTCTGTGCCACACACAGTAGCATTGCTCTAGTGCTGTCCGTATTGCAGACCTACAGCAGGTGGAACAATAAAGGTGCCTCGTTAAGTCAGAGGCAGATCAGACTATAAAGTGAAATAAGTAAAGAAGTAGCAAGTAAAACTTTATCAAATTTTGTTGGAGATAAAAAGAACAGCCAATGACAGCAGTGTCATAGTTTGCTCCAATGTGAAGTGCTGCCAAGACAAGTATACAGATAACTATTTGTGCCCATTTGAGAGTTATATTCATGGCTTTTGGATTACATGTTTGTTATACCTATGCATAATATATTATACAAATAATCCACTGCTCTGAGACTGCTCCAATAAAAAAATAAATGGTGGTAAAATAGTACCATATGGTATATGGATCTATGCAACTCATCACTTTATGCAGGCCTTTTGTTCTTTTTAATTGCTTTTATGCTTGAGTTTCCAAAATATGAAAACAAAAACAGGGTAATTCTGTCACTATTATAGTAACTTTTTTATTCACATGACAGGACTTAACAAGATATTTTAGTATTATTGACATGATAGACCCTCTCAGAATTAAATCAGTGAACATTTTTAAGGAATCCTAATCCGTAGATTATTAACATGATCAAGCATAACTTGAGAAAGTTACAATCTAACGTGAGCTCTTAGCTGCTCCTAATACATAGATCACTGACAAGATGAACTAGCAGCTCTGACAGTGAAGATGGATGATTGCATACGCTTCTGCCACAGCAGACCAAATAGACCGTCATTGCATTTTAAAATCTTACAGGTGTTTAGCAAAGTATTTGTATGGTAACACACGACAGCTTCAATACTACTAAAACACATAATTTACAAACAGCTATTGAGTGGAGATATGATAAGCAAAGTATCATTCATAGTTACAACATACGTGCAAACAGTTGATGGACATTTATCCTCTAGTAGCATTTTATATTTTTGCACTTTGCAATACAAAAATGCAGCAAAATACGTTTTATACTAACTACATAAAAGTATAATTTTTATATATTTTAACATATCTGATAGATCACGTAATTGTAGGTTTCCCATGGAATTTTGAACTGACTCTAAGTTCCTACAAAACTGAGAAAAAACACCTTCGTGTCGAGGTCAGAGGAATAATTTTCAGGAATGTAGGAACTTTAATATGAATATTTACATGCAAAATTTACTGCAGAAAAGGGGCACAAAAATACTGGTACTTTTCTTAACTAGAACTGTTTCTAAAATGCATTGCAAATCTGATTCCAGCTTGAAAACTGTTGGTTTCCTTATTTAGATAGTTAATACTTGAAATAACAAAAATTACTTAAATGATTGTATAATTTCACCTTCTCAAATTAAAGAGAGATGAAAATGTTTACCAAATCTGTAAGCATTAAAGAAAAGATCAAGTTAATCCTTTCACTAAAAGAAGTGCCGTTACGTATATGATAGGGAAACATTTCAGCAATGAATCTTACCATGACTGTCCTGTTTTCTGTTTTAAGTAACTACTTATCCAAGAAGTTTGGTGTATCGCAAAGGTAATGTATACCGGGCAAAGAAAGTAGATGGTAGTTTAGATGTGGAGAACAGTGCAATTCCTGCCAACAAGTTTTTATGAGTGGGAGGAGGCTCTCCCCAGACTTTTGCCAGTGGTGGGCTCATCTTACCACCAGGATTGCTTGCACAGCATTTGCAAAATGCTACATACTGCAAAAATAACTTCCTAGGCACTCACAGGTTAGTTAACCACAGATTTAAATATTCAAAGTATTACAATATATAAAGCTTTTAATTTCCAACCCCTTCTCTTCTTCTCCTTTTCCCATTTAAAGGAAGGGTCAAAACATACTGTTTTTGCAGAAAACATAGAGTTCCTTAAATTACTATAACGTGCATATGAAGTTAGGGATTCTCTGAAGGATGCCACTTATCAAAGACAAACAGTTTGAAGAGGTTATTTGGAATCCCAAAATCAGAGAAATGGAAATTCCTTGGTTCAGTCAGCCAGGCTTTCTATTTCCCCCAAATCCCAGACTGTTTCCAGAAATACATCAAAATGCAATTTCTGGTCAAGATGTAATCAGTCTTTAGCCCTCAATTTAAAAGCACCTTTTATTTTATTTTCTGGGGAGGCAGATGGGGAAGAACATGAGACAGATAAAATGTTAGAGAAAGCAGGCATGCTTTCTACCATGCTTAAATGATTAAGGTAAGTGACAGCTGATTACTGTGCTGCTGAAGGATTATACAGTCCATCCAAAACAGCCTCTCAGGTCTGTGCAGGAGTCTGAAAATCATAAGAGTCATTTCAGCTTTCTGGTCTAGTGTAGCAAGAGCCAGATGCTGAGCTGCAGTAACTCCTACAACTCTGTGATGTAAAAACAGGTATCAGTTAAGGATCTGTTCTCTGTAATAAGGAAGTACCAAAAACTGTAACTCCTACCAAGGAAAGGAAGTGCAAGTGCACAAGCATGCTGGCATTTTACAGATAATCAGTTTGAACTTTCTAATTCAAGTTAACCAACACCCTCACCAGCACCCCACCCCCCATTATTTGGTACTCTTAAGTGGCTAGACACATTAGCTAAAACCCAACATTTTCCTGAAAAGGAAAACTCTAAGCAGTATTTTTTGTAGACATTGTACGTTTGTATAAAGTTACTGAAGCTACTTGGTTTTTCTGTATTATTTTAAATACAGTTTTAAAGTAAAAATTGAGAAAGAGCTCTGTCTAATGATATTCCTTACTGAAAGCTACAGAATAGCATTTGCTCAAAATCAGTTATTTCAGAACCTGAAATCCTCTTTTTTGTGTGTGTGTGTCATAAAAGCTATCAGAAAGAATACTGTCTTTTGTGAAATACAATTTTTTTTGCAATAAAAACAAATTTTACATTTAGTTTTCTGACATCCTCAAAAATATATGAATCTTGAAAGAGAACAGAAAAGTGGAACGAGTTGTAAGTAGTAGGGAAAAATAAAAACAATGTAATCTGAAATCCAAGAGACCCTTTAGATAGCATACTAAACCACCTCTAGTATACTTATTTCCACCAGAACTACTGTTAAGTGCAGACAGACATTTCAGAAGCATCTCTATCTCAGAACAGCACTTGCAAAAACAACAGGGCTAAGCCTTGAACAATGCATGCATATAATTTAAAAATAAAGTATCTGCCAATTGTTATTAAAGATCTGTTCCGCCCCCTTTCTGGCTAAAAAGGCAACCATGAATTCTCAGAAAATAGGAAATTTTCACGCAACACAAGCACCACAGAGTCACCTTTCTCTCTATGGCAAGTGTGGGGACACCTTCATGATCCAGGTGTTCATGTTTTCCTCCAGTCTCAGAGGAGATAGTCATCCTTACTCTCAACTCATATTCCCAGGAATTTTGGGATGACTTCACTGTAAAATATCCCACTTAAGTGTTGACATACGAGGGCCTGCTGTACAATTCCAAAATATGAAAAAATACGCTGCCCAGAGCATAAACAAACTGGTATTTTTACAACAATTCATAAGAATAATTTTAAAACACCCAAAATGAAACGTGTCAAATGCTGAAATCCAATGTATTTAACATAAACACGACAATCTAGTGGTCTGGCAACCTTGTGTCATGTAAAGACCAGAGGAACAGTCACTGCAGCCATGTTCAAAGCCACTGCAGCCGCCCTGTCCCTGCATATGGGCAAGTCAGGCTTAATCTCTTCCTGGAAATACTTCTAAACCCATCCTTAACTGGCACAAAACCTATAAAGCTTCTCTGGAAAACAAATGCTCTATCTCTCAAGCTTAAATATATTGCACCGGAATAACATTTAAAATTTTCTCTTTCTGAAATCCACCTTTTAAAGGATACAAACTGACTTTAAGCAACACTGCTTACATTTTTATTTCAGAAAAAACGTGGCAGGCCATGAGGGATTTTAATAGTGGCACACAAAGAAATCCGAGCGCAAAATTTAAACACAAAAGATGCATTGTCCCTCCATGTCTTTTACGCACAGAGGCCAAAACAGCCAATTCCTGGTTCACCTTCTTTTATGTAACTGGATTAAAAGTAAGATTAACAAACTGTCAAAAAGCATGTTAAATGATAGCTTCTGCTAGTTAAAAATTCTGGTGGTTCTAAAACTCTGTTGGTGGCCATCTTGGTCTAGCAGCTTTAATATAAATGAGACTAGTGAAGACAGGGGATGGGGGAAGGAGTCCTTACTGCCAGAGCAGTACAAGGGGAGGAAGAGGTTATTAAACACGAGCAATCCTGGCAGAAAGAAACCACCTAATCCAAGCAGGATATGCTTTTTAACATCTGCATGTATATTGAGAAACACATTGAAAAATAGAAATTGTGTGCTGTCCATTTTAGGAAAGGAATTTCATTACTCTGTATGTATATTTTGAAGATGATACTAATAGTTGCAACATTAATTCCTATTTGATTATTGTATCTACATTTTGTTCCTGAGCTGGCCTTGCTGTGTTCATTTTTGTACAGCATTAGCCCCTCTGAACAATTAAACAGTATAGTATACATAGAGAGATCTACATGTAGTCAGTGCATATTTTGTTTTATCTCATAAATCCTGAGGTGGCTATTTCCATGTTGTCTCAGTACTGCTATCAGCTGCCGCCACGCAGGAAGGGTGAAGCTATGCTTCAGCCAGGCTCACATGGAAGAACGCACACGGTGCAGCTTCACACCTTGTGCAAAACATGGGTCACTATCTGCTGAAAAATAAATTTTCTCTTTATTTTCCAGTGATGTCATCTCTTGGGCTGTAATGTGAATGCTTAAAACAGTGTAATATCTACCATCAGTGTCATAAGGTAACTAACACTAAACCACCGGACAACCTCCAGAATGGGGGTGGATCTGGGCCCAAGGTCTTGTCCACAAGTATAGGTACAGTATGTAAACTAACTTTCTTCCATTAAGTGATGCTCCCACCAAACGTCAGCTCCAGATCCTCCTATTTCTCCAAAGCCATGTGTGGTTAATATTTAATGTAGTTCTCATATTTAGCTCACCATTTTTCTGAAACAGAAAAAGGCTTTGTCTCACAGAATTCACAGCCACAGAACCCGCAACGAATGTCTAAGCGTGGGCTACGGCAGGCTTATTCTTCCCCTCCAACACACTAAGATTTACTTTAAACGGGAGCTGCCACAGGAGACACAGTTAGACAACCAGATTAAATGCAGAGTGATGCTTGCTTTTTTTTTTTTTAAAGAATACACTGCAAAACTGAACAGAACAAATGAAAATTGTATGGTGCCTTCATTTCAAAAGTATTTCCGCTGACTTCTTTCTTTGTAAATACATGGCTATAAACTGGACTCCACTTAAGTACAGAATATTTAATAAATCCATCTACCTTCATGGGTGAAATCCAAAACAACAAGAGAAAGAAAAATAAAAAGAGCCAAATAGTCTGAGGATGAAAAAGCACTCCCAATATCCTTAAGATGTGGGATAAAGTGATGTGATGGCATGTTCTTTGGAGCTAAGACCATATTTCTCTGGGTTTGTGGAGTATCTGGCATTTAGAAAGACAAAGTTATAAGTTGAGTTTCCTAATAATGTACAATAAAGAGCTTTATAAGACCTTCAAATGCCCTGTCTGGGAAAAAATTACACTTATTATTATTTACACTGCAGTAAGCCATGATCAAAAAAGTTTATCCTGGATCTGCAAACAAAGTCCTTGTGTTATTATTTGAATTGAAAATAGACTCTTTGATAAATGCAAGCTGGTATCAAAACTGACCTATTTATTGCAAACAAATACCTATACAAAGAAAAAACTTAAAATATGTTTTAACAAATGTTATTTCCATTTTCTGACATAAGAGAAATACACTGAGAGCAGGCACAATGAGAATGATTTGTAAAAGTTTTCCATCACCATCTTAAAGAGATTATCAAATATTACTTGAAAGTACAGTGGGAATTGGATTGTTCTGCTTAATTTTTTTTTTTACAGAATAATTTTACTTAAAAGAGTTGAAAGAACAAGTTTAAAGAAACTAACTTCATCCAGTTATAAAGCTTTGATTATCATAGAGCCTTTAAATTTAAGCTTCATTGAATACAATATGATAATCTTTTCTACTATCAAAGGGCAAATTAAAATATTCCACTTATAATCCTTTTTGCCACTTCAACTGCTCATAAGATTTCTTGCATTGCCAGTCTATTTTGGTTAGAATAAGACATTTCTGCCCATGTTACAAATTGTTTGTAATGTGCCAAAATTTGTCACCACAGCTAATGTAAACAAAAACCTACCACCATCCATAACAGCAGAATGGATTTATTATTTAGTCATTGTTCTAGTCAATCCACATTCCTGTGCAGGGGCTACAATAAGTCAATAGATGGCAGTCCATCTCTTAGGAAAGAGCCAGATAATGAATAAAATCACCAAAAGCTTCACAAAAGAGAAAGGTATAAGGCTGTCTGTTTTTTAACAAGCATTCACAGTAATTAATTAAGAATACTTTACGTAATGCAAAACATTTAGACAAATTTTGTAATGGTTCCCTGTAAGTAACGTTACAGAAGTAGTCTTATACTGACAATTGGACTACCTTGTTTTATTTGTGCGTATATTTACCTGTATGTGTGACACTCATGATCCAAAATCAGTTTAAATCTAGTGGTTGTATCAATGGCTAAAGCATAGGAAAAGCTCACTGCAGCCTATGTCTGTTTGCCAATAACCAGGCAGCCTCTACAGCACAGTAACAACCACAACTGTACTTTTTAAAATTTGTTATTTTTCTTTAAACATTTATCCTGTTTGTACAGAAGTATTTATTCTAAACCAGGGAAATTATAAACTAATTTCTGTACTGAAATACTAATATGATGATATAAGAGTAAAGAATCTCTACTTTCTAGTTACAGTTCTTTACAAAAACTATATAATAAACAGCATTCTATTAAAGAAGTTTTAATTCTTTCAGGAACACTATTTAGGTCGGGCCTGCTCTAGGTGCAAAAGACAATTTAAACAGAAAAACAAAAGTTGGGACTCATATATTTAAACAAATCAGATAATAGAGTTTCTTAAATTATAAACTAATTTAAAAATATCAAGCATGTCTTCTACAACACAGGTTTTGAAATTTCAGTCTTAATCTGACTATTAATGTAACTTTAAATGGGTCATAATGAGTCTTTCCATGCAAAAAATGGAGAAGTGCTAAGTATTTCCCAGATATCATAAATCTGGATTATTTGCAGATAATTTGCAATCTACTGGAAAATAAAAAAATGTTTATCAGTAGCTACTGTTTGACTTGAAGTCTATTTATCTTTATGTGTCCGTATTTGACTACATTTCAGAATGTCTCTAAATAGCACTAAAAATTTCCAAACAGAGATTGTTAATAATACACTTATATTTGTAACTATTCTGTTTTCCTACAAGAGCTTTTTGACAAATGTTTCTACTTTTATACAAGATAAAGTACTCAGAACACTTTCTACAAAATTCACACCTAAAATTTTCTACCTCAGCTGCTTCAAATGCTCTCATAGCAAAAACTTGGTCAGCTTTTAGCTCCTCCAATACTTTTTACAAAAATAAATATTTTGAAGTATTGATCACCATTGGCTTTTTGAGGAATTTTCAACAGCAAGCAAGAATAAAATAAAATTAAATCTTATACCTCAGTAAAAACAGAACACATCACATTGCTGTATCTAATATACATATGTGGTTATTAGATTCCATATACCATAAACATTTCATAAATAATTTGTACACACAGCATTAGGAATTATAATGAAAGACAGTGTTTACCTTCTTCCTTCATGCAATTTAAAAAATACAAGCAAAAATGTTCAGTAAATGCACCTTTTGCTCAACTCTTCTAAAAAACACTATCTCAATTCTGTTTTAAATACAATTAAGTACTCAGAGAGAGTGGAGGATTTCCAATGCAGATTTATGTTTTAAAATCATTACATAGAAAAGACAAGCAAGAGGTTTTCATCACAGTTTTCCCCTAATTTTAGCAAAACCAGGAAAAAGAGCATTCCACTATCATGAAGTAGTAGAGGCAACAAATTATAAAACAAATGCTAAATTTATTGCTCATAGGAAAATATGTACCCCAAATACCCATAAAGAAAAGTACTGGACAAACTTTTCTACTTTATCTTGAATGGACAACAGTGATTAATAATATATAACAGCTAAATAGATAAGAGATAGATTTGGAGAGCAGTGACAGCAAAGATTCAGATGAACAGCAAAAATCTTCACATTTAAAGGCATTTTTATGTACAAAAAATTTATAAATTAATATATTAAAGATTTCTGATACCAACCCATTAAATATTATCTTCACCACTTAAATATGTCCTGGTTAAAAATGTCCCAGGTTTAAATATTAGCCAAATTTTTATGCATTTTGTTTTATTTTTATCTCTATTTTATATATGAAGAAAACCCTTGAGTAATGCACTGCTACTGTTCAGAAAGTTTTATTTTCTTGCTTAAATGACTAAAGATAACTAATTCATGCCAAAGAAGTTATAGCTATATTCTTGGCAATTGGAAATTATCTACAAAAGTTTATAAAGTGTATTTCTCAAATTAACATCTCTGCTCTAGCTGAGATTTATTTTATTCCTTTAAAAAGAGAGCTTTGCCATATATAGTGATTAATTACCAGAATCTGGGATATCTGAGATGGGATTATTGCTTTTGCTATACACCTCTACTTAAAATTTAACCCTCTTTATATGTGTAAATGTAGTCACTGAGAGGGTGTTGCAAAACACTCATTTAATGATTACAGTATTAAAACAAAATCGTTAAGTTCTAAAGATGTTTAAAAAATACTGACAGTGTTTCATTGCATTCTTCAGTTCAAAAACTCTTCAGATGTTTATTATCTTCTTGCAGAAGATGCTTGTCTATATTTTATGGTCAGCAGTTCACAGAAGAGTAAATAGGTTGGGTGTAGAAGAAAATAAAAAAGGTGTTTCTACTTACTGTTAGGTGATACTGCCTCCATATTTCTGGGCAAGCCTGGAAAATAAAAATATTGATCAGCTAGGAGCATGAAACAAGGTGCTTTACAGCCTGTTGGTTTTGGCATAACACAGTATCCACCGGTGTCGGTCACAGGAAAATAAGAAGCTTAACTGAAAGGGTCTGCATTTCAGCTTCAAAAACCTGGCTAGACAGTTTAATTGAATTTTACACTGGTTTAACACACTCCCTGCCATTGTCAGAAAGCCAGTAACAGTTTTCTTTCTCCCCTTCTTCTCTGAAGGCTGGAAGTTTGGGAGAGTAGCATGCTCTTAACTGTAATAAGTATTAACAGTGTAAAACAAACACAAATGAATTGAAATTCTAAATTTTCTGCCATTTTAAATTTATATAATATTTTGGAAATTAAATCACAAGGTACCTTCCTTTCATGTAGAAACAGAAATATTTCAGTATTTTTTTACATATCTCCGTCCTAATCAAACCATAATTGTTACATGTAATAATCCTCAGTAGCTTAATGTCAGATGAGTTGTAAACAAGAAGCATAGCAGATTGCTTTAATGTTTCAATTTTTACAATGACTTGCTTGCCTTTTTTTTTTTTTTTTTTTCCCCATAACTTGCCAGTCTTGCAAACGAACTTGTAAGGGCAGCTCGTAAAAATTTTTACAGAGCAGATTCTCAATCACAGCAATTAGACAATAGACCTGAAGAATACATAAGACGCAGGAAAGAGGAAAATGTGATTTTTCTTCTTTAAACAAAATACGAACATTAATGATCAATGACACTGGGCAATTTCTCAACGGTTCTTAATATTTTTACAAAATTATCAAAATTTATGTCTTCTTCTATCCCCCCCAAGCCACCAACACATACAGAAACACTGGCACTTTGTCTGTTAGCCATTTTAGTTGTTTAAGAGTATGTACACAGATACTACAGTGGAGGTCTTTCCCTTTTTTTAAAAACATTAACCCTTTTATTAAAATAGCTTCTTAACCATTTGAACAATTACCAATTTGGTTTGCCAATCTCAATTTTCAGTATTTTAAGAAGAAATATTAGTTATTCCTTGGCTTCTACATAATATGCTGTAGCTCTAATTTCAAACATTGAAGCCTCATGACTACTTGCAAATTAGTACTAGTAACATTTATTTAGATTTTGAATATTTTTTTCTTATGCCTAAACTCTTGCCTTCTTTTATTCTGACAGAGCATGTTAATTTAAAACAAAACAAACAAAAACAAAACAAAACAAAAAAGCCCAACCAATCAAACAACCACAACAACAAGAAAAAAACAACAACACTCAACAATTAATATTAGCCACGGAATCTCTTGAAAAATAACCCAAGTTTTTGACAGTCACCCTATGGCATATTCAGTAAGTTTTTTCCCAGATGTGATGGAAATTGTATTATTTATTATTCATTCTGTCAGTAACACAATTTTCTGGAGAAAAATCTACAATCTGTTCTGTGTAATGGTTCAATATTTCTCATCTTACTCAAATACTGCATGTAAATATTTGAGTTTTATATTAATATTTCTATAAAGAAAATGTGTGAAGTACATCACATTTCTTACAGAGGAAAACAGTACAACATTTGACAGTTTGAACACACTGAAGCTGTTTTCAAATGCAAACAAAAGGATTTTCCTCCTTGCACAGGATATTGAGATGCAATATATAAACATTCTCTACCTGATAAAAATATTTTATCAAAGATATTGCCTTCTTCCTCAAAACTATAAAAGGCTTCAACTGTACATACGACTTTTGCTGGTTTAGCACAGGGGTAGCAGGCAGTTATTTATACATTAGTTCTGGGTAGTTTTCGATTACCACAGTGTCCCCAGACTAATATGGTTGAAAAATCGCAATCAATGAGTTGTCATATACTGGCAAAATGCCACTCTGTGATATGACCTTTACTTACACAGCAGCTATTTAATAATAAAAAAAAAATTACTTGATTTTTTGAATAATTTTTTTTTTTTTCCCTCTGGACACAAAGACGTCATTTATAGTTAAAATCTGAAACTCAAAGTGGGAAACTACAATTTGGCACAGCTCTTAACAAAACACTCAAAGAGGAACAATCCCAACCACTTAGCAATGCTATCAAGAGGTAAGTTTTATTATCCTCATCAGGTGTGTTTCAAGGCTGTGGGAAAACTTAACGGAGAAAGGAAGAAGGTAAAGGAAAATTGGCCAAGCCTATTTCTTCATTCAGATGGTGATTCAATATAATACTTTTCATCATCACAAAGATCACTTACGAAATGTCAGAAGTTGAATAGAATAGTCTAAATCAGATGCTAAATAGCAGCCTTTTAAAAATGATGCTTATAACTTAGAGTATTACTACCTTGTGTTAGCTCAGAGTTATTGTCTGTATCTCTTATCATAAAAAATATAATTAAGAATTACTACTGAATAGTGGCTTCTGAAACGAAGCAACATGGCTTGCTATGGAAGAGAGCATAACCAAATACAACAACAACCAAAGCTGTGATTTCTTCTTATATATTTAGAAGTACTTAACCATGAATGGCCCTCATTTAAAGAAAAGCCCTCGTGGTATACAAGTATGATGGCAGTGTGATGAACTACATCAAAATAAAATTGCATTTATTTCCTGCCCCAGTGGTCTGACCTTACTAGCATTTAGATGTAAGAACACAAGAGGTGACTACTCTTAAAAGCAGTGCCACCACTTTACAGTTGCACAAAACATACATGAAGTATGCTTTTCAATATCTTTAGGTACATCTGGATGCCTTCTTCTGCACAAGTTCTGCACAACTAATTTTTCAAAAATAATGCTATTCTTATTGTAACCTGCATTTGATTAATTTGGGATGGTTGTTATTCATATCCAAACACGAACTAGCTCAGTTTGCCACACCAGATGAATCGAGACTAGATACTGTGCATTTTGACCTGTATTGAATTTTATCAGGTGCTAATTATTGTTTTACCAGAACAACGGCTTAATGCATCTGTTGTTTAATTCCCACTTCCCTATTCTCAAATGTGAACATCAAAGAAAATAAAACACTCAATCTGAAACAGCCCCTGACAGCAGACCAGGACTCAAGTGCTCAATAGACAAGGCCCTTGCCACCAGTTCTCATATTTCCACAACAGTGAGCAAACACAAAAACAGCGCTAAGCGGCCTTTCCTCCTTTCCGCTCCCCTTGGCCAGTCGTCTGCCGGGTGCGCCGGGCGCTGGACGGCGGCCCTGCTGGGAGCGCCGCGCGGGAAGGATTAGCCTCACTAACACGCCAGCATTTGCAAACGTGAAGGAAAAACCCCACCACTGTATTTGGCGTATGAATAACCAAAATGCACGCGCTGACAGGAGACCGGGACGGGCCTATGGCTCCCCGGGAGAAAATGTAGCTGTGATGAGTGACAGGGCTTTCAGGAAATATGTTCACAATCACAGACAGTGAAGGCCATGACCTAGATCGTTTAAGAGCTTGTCTTGTCAAATTATCAAAAGCTTCTTCCTCTCTGAATAAAGAGTGACATAAGTGAGTGTCAGAAAGCTGCAGGCTGACAAGCCAAGCATACAATAACAGCATGCACGTCACATACTTGCCGAACACCGCCACGGCTAGCGGCAAATCTTAATGAGAGCGCGGCTGGCCCAGGAGACTTGGGTCCCTGCTGGCACAGCTACTCATCTCGCAAAAATCCTTCAGCTCCAAGTCAGTTATGGTCTGACACGACGACTACAATTACTAAACACAACTTTTTAACAGAATCCTCTGGTGCTTTGTCAAAGCAGCGGCTGCTAGGAGCTGCCCCGCTGTAAGCGACCACAGTAAGACAAAAGATTTGCCAAAACACACACTTTTCATCACCTCCGCATGGGAACAGCCGCAAAAAACACACAATGCATCACTCCAGAAACACTCTTGCACAAACAGATGTCAAGACTCTTTCCCCATAAGCTAAGCCTGACACGGCCACCACTCCCAGCACCGCACACAGAATTGAGGTGTTTAACCACCGGGATTACAAAGACTCCTGGTAATGTTTACTTATGCTTACGATTAGACTTAAATTGACTTGGGGCCGGCGTGAAAAAAAGGGAATGCTGCTGGGGGAATGAGATCATGAGGAAAAAAAGGCAAAATCATTGTTTTCTCCCAAGATGCCCAGCAGAAGGGTAGAGAGGAAGGATGGAGGCTATGCAGCACTGCCGGTGGGAAAGTGCCGGGCCAAAACGTCACGAGCGCACCCTTGCTGACATACAGCACCTTCACCATCAGCCCGTGCAGAGGCACACCCAGCGCTGCTGACACGGGCATAGTACCAGTGGTAACCACCAGCATGCATTTTGATAGGAATGAAGGCAAAAGGAAATCTGTAAGAAAAGATTCTGACTGTGGTTTAAGCAGCCAGAAAAGGCCATTTAAAGAAAGATCAATGATGAAGTTGCCGACTGAGGTACACACCTGGTTTCTGGGAAGAAGCACTACTTCCAGAGTGTGTTTGAAGTGTGCAGATGTGCACAAACAGATGGAGCCAGCAGACACAGCACAGCTAAAGAATGCAGGAGACCTGGGCACTATTGCTTGCTAGCTCCAAGGGTGAGTTCAGGCAACTCACTGCATATCTGTATGCTCTTTTTTCCTAAGTGTACAAGGAAACATTGTTCTGCCTACCATTTTTGCTGCTTCCTACCACATCATCCTGTCTACGAATTTTTTTTCCCACCCATGCAGCTGGCAGATGAGACTGTAGAGCAAGAGCCTCATGACATACACTCAAACTGCCACCAAACTTGCAAAACAGAAGACATTCATAGCACTGGGTTTTCAGTATACACATGTATAAGCACAACTGCATATACACATATATATATGTACCCATCATATATATATACACACACACACATATGCATATGTACACATAGATATGCAAGACAACACGGCGTAAGAGAGACGTGCATCTTCCTAGGGGGAGCAGCACATGGTCAAACAGAGCAGCACTTAAAACTTTTGTCCAGCTCTGCTACATGCTTCTCTGATGACCTTCCTGATGAAAGCACACTAGGTTTGGCTCTTCCAATATGACTCATAGTCTAAGCTGAGTCTATAAATTCTCTGAGTTGTCTCACAGAAAGTTACTGACCTAGTGGATAATAAATTTATTACCCTGAAGTTGTTTTAAACAACTTTGAACATTTTCAAATCCAACTATGTGAAGTACCTTGAGTTGCCTCATGTTCTCTTCTTGACAAAAGCATTATTGTGGAGAGTCACTCTGAAACAGAGTGTGCATGGTAGCTTGTTCTGCATCCTTTGTGTCACCATAAAAGTGAGTGGTCTTTCTGGGAAAGAACATCAAAAATATTTTGGATTGTCTGAAGTATTTGATAACAACTCAAGATCTGCTCTGTGAAGGCTACACTACAGTTTTCAGAGTATTCTGGAGAACTTTGGAGAACACTGGACTTATTTAGCCCCAGGCTCTGAGCAGAACTTGTGGTCTGACCTCAGTTCCTACGGGCACCATAAACATCACAGTGGAAAGACTGATAGAAAACAGTTGCACTAACTGGGCTTCATAAAACACTCTTAGATTTTTGATAAAATGCCCCATTGAGAGGACTCACAATTCTTTAAAGAATGTAATTAGCAGAGGCACAGACATATGCATCTATTATTACAATCAGTTTACACTGTGAAATGAGCAAGGACTACACTGCATCGGAACACCTGCCTGTTGTCTCTTAACTGTGGCCGTAAGGCCATGCTTTCCCTACTACTCGTCTACATTTAACTGTTTTCAGCTCAATGACTTCCCAAGCTGGATACCGTTTCTGTATGTTCAATAACTTGCCATGGGTTTCTCTTGCATCAACTGGTTCAGTCTCCTCCGGCGCCTGAGAAGACTTTCTGCACCTATTACATCCCTTGGTAAGGAGCCTCACAGGTCTTTGGCCTGTTGCATGAAGAGTCACCTCCTCCTGTCTGTTCTGAACTTAGGTCCTACTGCCTTCATCAGACGCCCCCTAATTCTCGTACTGGAATAAACAACAAAGAACTGATCCCTAACCACTGTCTCCGGTGACAGAGGCTTTTGAGGTCTTTACAGATCTTTCCCTCTGTCATCTCTCTCCCAGGCTGAAGATGTGTAGCTGTGCTGAAGGATACAGAAGAAAGAAACTAAAACTGCACCTAGTTTTCCACTGTTTTCCAAGTGATTCCAAATATTTCACCAGCTGTTTTTCACAGTTTCTGAACAATTAAGTGATTCTTTTTTTTCCAGAATTGTATCCTGTAACTCTAAAATTGAGTCCTGAATGGTAACGGTAAGCTCAGAGCTCATCACTTCATATGTAAAGCTGCAATTATTTTTTCCCAGGCATTTTACTTTACATTTAGTAAAGTAAAACCAAAACTGTGCTCTCACATTTACTATAGTCCTTGTGCATCTCTTCACAGTTGGCTCACATTATTGACACACTAAATTCAGTCTTCTTAGCAAATATTGTCACCATATTGTTTGCCCTTTTCCATGTCACATGTGCATTTCCTACCCTTATCCTCTTATTCCATGACTGTTTAGTTTCCTTAAAAGCTTTTGGCCAGAAACTTTGCCAAATGCCTTCTGGAAATTGTAGACATTAACTGTATCGTTTTCACACAAGTGCTTCTTCATGTTCTCCTTTGAAGAACTCCACAGATTCCTGAGAAGTGGGATTTCCTTTACAAAAAACATCTTGAATCCTCCCACGCATATCATAGCTATACATCCATTCCAACATTTGACTTATTATTACAGCTTCAGTTAATTTGCCTGGTGTACACATTAGGCTGGCAGGCTTGGTTGTCCAGCTCTTTCTGGGACCTGTTTTAAAAATTGCCACTATATTTGCCGCTCAGTTACCAAGCGGATACAAGCAAAGAGGTTACACACCACCTTCAGTAATCTGGCTATTCCACTGCCCAGTTCCTTTACAGCTTCTGACTAACTGCTATCCAGTCCTGGTAATTGGTTAGTATTCATTTTGCATCGTCAACTCCTGAGATTCTCTGTTGATTTTCTCCCTAAAGTAACACTTCAGAATGTCTCCAGTTTCTTCCACAATGAACAGTACATGACAAAAAAAATATTTTTAGCTTGTAAGTTGTGGTCTTATCTTGGCCGAATGTTCCTTTCATGTCTTGATCCTCTGTTAGCCTTACAGGCTTCCTGCCCAGATTTTACAAAAGATTTATTGTTACTTTTGATTCCTTTTCTAATTGCTCCTTGAACACTTTTCTAGACTGCTTTACTGCACTCTCACATTTAAGCTGCCAGGGCAGATGAAATCCTGCTTATATGGTCTGGCATTCACTGCACAGGTATGCTTCTGCATGACAGGCATGAGACTAAAAGAACTGCCTGGAAGTTTCAAAGACAAGCCTTTCTGATTTAATTGTGGACCTAAATGAACAGCAAAAACACATGCTGGAATGCTCCTGATAATCTGTACAATTTAGGTAGAGTTTAAATTTTGGGATGATAGGACTTATAATTCTTTGCAGAAAAGGAAATTATAGTGCATGAGAACCGACTTCACAAAATATGTAAAACAGAAGAAGTGGCAGGAGATGTAAAGAAGAGATAGCTAAGATTACTGAAGGGGAAACTCAAATCGTCACTGCTGGCACAACTGGTGATTCGTGACCAAGGAATGACCTGGCACGGAGGGCAAGAAGGCCTGGCTGCAGAAGGGGTTGAAGTGCCTGGGAGCAGGAGCAGGAACCAGAGGCAGGACTCCGTAAGGGAGCCGGGCTTCCCTTGCTGATGAGGTGAGAAATGCACAGCTTTGCCTTGTAGCAATCGGGAATGCCAGCCCGGGGGCAGCCTTCGGGCAGCAGAGCTGGGCTGTGGGGATGAGGCGCCCCGTGCCGATGCGCGCAGGATCAGCGCTGGTGCCAGAGGATGTAATGTAATGAATCTCCTTGTGCTGCATCTTTGCAGACTCCTGGTAGATCCGCTTACAGTGTTAGGACTCTGTCCAGCACATTGTCCATTGAATCTCTTTATATTTAAGCACAAACTTGTGTTTAATTCGCCTCAAGGGGTCCAATAAAAATTCCCCAACATTACAATTCTAATTGTTCACCAGAAAGTGTTTGCAGAAATACACCCTTCATGTTCTTTACAGGAATGGTACTGTGCACCTCCCAGCTATAAGCAAAAGTACAGTTAAAAGAGGAACACCAAACTGAAATTTCTAACATCCAAATACCAAAAGAAATAGCACTGGGTAAATTAAATGGTTGGGCATCTCAAATTGGTTGAGCATCATTTGCATAGCTCAAATATCATTGTCTACGGTGAGCCTGTAACAAACTCTCAATTTTCCTTCTTTAACTTCTCACATTTGCTGCAGTAACAAGCAATCTTCAGGAGCTGGATGACACATGAACAGTACAGTGCACAGTCCCTCTCATTCTGTCTAGAAATGACGCTTAAATAGCACATCAAGGGAAGCTTCCCACGTCTGACTGGTAAGCTACAGGGTCAAACATCCCATAGAAACTCAGCTATTCCATAATGCTGCAAAATGTGGACTGAATATAATGACAGAGGTTATGGAAGATAAGCTTTATCAGGTTAGAACAGTCATTCAGATAAACTTTTGTATTCAGTGAAAGGGAACAAAAGGCCTTCTCAGGATCTCTCTTAATCTTTGACCAAATGGAAGAAAAAAGGAAAGGAAGAGACATTTAGAAAGAGATATCAAATGTTTCTGAATTTTTAAAAAATAACATTTAGGGAAATCAAACAGGTGTATTGGAAGACAAAAATATAAGCCATATCTTTAGCTAGAAAATGAAGTAGGAATTTACACTTATCACAGGTTGCCATTTGTTCTCATGTTTTTGTATGTAAGCTGCTTTTAATTTGAGAAACAATGTAGAGCACAAAAGGCTACTTGCTATGTATCAGGACTGAATTCGTGGGACACATAAAACCATAATAATATCATACAAGGTAAAAAAAGAAGACAAAAATATGTTTAAATCACATTTAAATTTTAATCTATGTTTTATTTTAGTAGGTCATATTGGTCACAAAGGCCTTCAAACTACATCTATCTTTCTTTTCAGTCCTTACAGTATAACCACCACTGCTACTGAAAACCCACAGTGATGTAAAAGAAAGGACACAGCATGTCTTTTACCTGTATTTACGAAATAGAAAGAGAAATTTTCACTTTACAGTCACAGCTAAAGCTCCTACTAAACTTCATTGTGTCCTACTGAGAAGTCTGTACCTTCATCTAGTTTGTATTTTTAAAATATAATTCAGCACTACCTATGTATACGTATGAGAAGTACACACATCTAAAGACTATCTGGGAAGGACTTCGTACACAAACACAAAAGCACAAATATAAGACTTTTCCAAATGTAGTTTTCTAGTATCACTCTCATAAAGTGATAGTATCATTGTAATATACTTCTGCCTGGTTCTAATCCTCCAAATCTTTCATGTTACACATAGTTAGTTATTAACCATGAAAACTTTGCCTGTTTTGCCAATCTCTTCTACTCTTCTGCTAAACCTCCAATTGCTATAGGATTCAATACTTTCTCACCAATATTAACGAATGCTTTTGTGTAACAGTCTCCTTCAGAGTTGGAACATTCTTGCCAAAAGAATTCACATGAAATTGTTCATCCAGGAAGCAAAAATTTAAAACAAAGTCATGTCTAGCTTTTAATTACACCATACTTAGTAAAACAAAAGTTGCTCATTTGTGAATGCTCTAAGTTCTTACAAAAAAACTTCTGTTTTTCTGTTTTAAATATATATGTGTGTGTGGATATATACATACATTCTGAAATATTAATATAAACTTTTACTTAGGCTACATGATATTAATAATAACGTTAAAAGCACTTACTCAAAATCTTTAAATTTCGTTCACAGCATGTAGTGGTGCTGCATGGCATTAGATTTCTTACATCCAGGATTCCTGGTTAGTATAGTGCTGATCACCACCACACTTAGTGTACAGTATCCACTAACTTTCACTAGTAGTAACATTAGCTTTGGGCAGAGTGTAAATAGCAAAACAGTTTGTTTTCTCAAAATGCATTCAGAAGAACTGTAGGAGTGTTTTTAAGAGGGGAGATCATGCGCTGAAGAATGTGTTCCTATAATGGCACCATTTAAGTGACAAAAGTTTTGAGGAAAAAGTCACACCCAAATGAAGGCAGATGTCCACAACCTTATGGCTCACATCTAGTCTTCTGCGTAGAGAATATACTTTTTCTGAATGACCTTTAATATACCTCAGTATCTCTAGAATATTTGAACATTTTTAACACTTCCATACCTAATTTTGTGCCAAAGCTATTCATTCATTTATCCTAGACAACTTTGAATGCTCAGTAAAAAATAACAATAGCCGAATGCATGTGTTTTACGGGGCTCCATCTCTCTACAAAATAAATGGAAACCCTTCCCCCATTTTACTGCTCAACATGAAACAAGCAGTCAAGTGCTTGATGGGAAATACAACCGAACATTCAATCCTGTAGCAAGTATCTCACAGACACACAAAAGGAGCACTTCCATATTCCCAACTGACAGAACCATTTTTACTGCAGATGCAAGTTTGCTAACGTCTCTGAAGTTTTTTTTTTATGTCAAGTACGAAGATTGTCATTTGCACTAAGTACTTTTTCTCTCCAATGCTTTGACATAGCAGCAGTGTAAGATAATATGAACAAGGAAGTAAAGTGACTTGTTACAGGACCAGAGTATCCACACAGTATGAACTGTAAGAGCTACACTGGTCTACGAAGAAAGAGTCAGGATTTGAATGATAGTACGGAGGCTGGAAAACATCAGTGTGGTTCTTATGGGATTAAAACATCAGTAGATTCCAGACATTAAATGTTTCTATCAATATTTTTCTTTTAATAGTAGAGTATACAGTTTTTCAATTGTTCCACTACTTTACGAATTCTCTTACAGTATATATGTGATGGGCCTGTTCATAGGGATATGGAATTAGAGACAGAATTAATTTCATCATCTTTCTTCTTGCATTTTCAAAAATAATAGAGGAATCTACTATCAAACAGGCAGAAACTAAGCTAAGGCATGTAACTATGGTTGTAGACATGTTTCCCTATAAGCTACTGTCAGATAAAATTTTTATTCATCTCTACTTCTGTAAGAAACAAAACGCACCATTTCCATTTCATTCATAAAGTACATTTGCAATGTAAAATACAGCACAGTTACAAATGCCTCCCAAACCCACTTAGACATTAGTTTAAACTTGTAATATTTTTTTTCATTGATGAATATGTGATCATAATAAAAAGTCATGGATCTGGAACCCTTGGAGCATCAGAGCTATTCTTTACCTCTTTCTAGCATGCTTGCAGCATAATATGCCTCCTAATTTCAACCTCTCTACACTTTCCGTTCAACAGAAATGAGAAACGTTCTCTTCTCTACCTGCTGTTATTATTTTCAATGGTTCTCCATGCGGAGTAAATTAAGTGTTAAATTTAAACACTTCATTTATTAAATATATTTTTCTGCCTATTTCCCCTGTTTTTTTTTTTAAACCAGCACATTGAAACTAATTAAACTGCATTTGCTAGGTTTTAAAATCCTTATATTAAAAGTGATGAGTACTACAAAAGCACGTTAATGGACATTTTTCACCACCCTAACTAAACTGGATAAAAGTAAACTAAAGACTGAGTGTTTACAATGCTCCATTTTTTTTTTTTGGACCACTCTTCATGATACTAAGTACAATATTTCCACATGTTTATACAAATATGCACTTTATAAAATGAACGAAAGTATGAAATGATTGCGGTTCTTGTAACTTCAATTTTTGACAGATATAAAACCAATAGTGAATGAGTTCTTTGCCATGGACTATACTCACATCAGCATAATGCCCCTTCATATCACAGCGACTGCAGTGCTTATTCCAATAGGCTCTCTCAAGACACTCCCTAAAATAGTGGCCAGGCAAACAGCAGTTCAAACAAAACCGTGCTGGGCAATTGTTTTGTAGATGACCTCTTTCTGCACAAAGGCTACACGGGGGAATTTTCTATGGACAAATACAAAAATAAGTATGTTAAGTGAGTATGTTTCAAAAGATTAAATAAAACAAAACAAAAATTCATCAAAAGAGGAAATGAAGAAGTAACCAGCCTAAATAAATGCCTACAGCTTACTAGCAATTGCACAGATATCTTGTTTCATTGAGAAACTGTAGTGAATGAAGACGACAGAGAAAAACGTCCATGTTTTGACTGCATAGGTTCCCAGTGCTTTCTTAATTTGGCCATCACATCAGAATCACTTATTAAATGCCCCTGTATTACTTGCTCGGTGAATACAGCAAAAATTTATCTGTATGAGCACTTATTTTTTAGGAAATTTCGTGAAAGCTGAAAAACAGAAGCATATCATAGGAACATGATAAACAGCATCTAACACAACATGCTGGAATGATTTGTAAATATGACCCGTCCTATAGACCACTGCACTGGGTCTGGCTGGAGTTAATTTTCTTCAAAGCAGCCCATATGGGGATGTGTTTTAGTTTCCTGACCAAAACAGTGTTGATATCACATGAATGTTTAGCTGTTGCTGAACAGTGCTTGCACAGCCTTGAGGATTTCTCTGTTTCCCATGCTGACCTCCAGCCAGGAGGCTAGGAGTGGGCAAGAGGCTGGCAGGGGATTCAGCCAGGACAGCTGACCCCAAGTGAACAAAGGCATACCCCATACTGTATGATGTTGTGCTCAACAATAAAACTATGGGGAGGGAGGTTTTCCAAAGTAGCTGTTGTTTTTGCATCACGTGCTTTTTTCCTTCCCCTATTAAACGGTCTTTATCTCAACCCATGAGTTTTTCTTGTTTGGGCCTTTCTAGTTCTCTCTACTATCCCACTAGGGGTGGGTGAGTGAGTGGCTGGGTTGGGGCTTACTGTGAGCCAGGGTCAGCCTAGCACAACCACTTAGCTCCATGCCTTGTGACTCACACAAATACACACAGATGCCCTTGCGGACTGGCAAATATGAAACAGTAAAAAGCAGTATGTGACCAAAGCTGTATCTGTTTAAAAACAATTTTCCCAGTGACTGAGTGCATCAACTCCAAGGGCTTAGATTTCAACTGGGTGGAATGTAGTCACAGGACACATGCTTTATAGGAATTTGCTTTGTATTGACATTCAAAGTCTCAGTGTAGGTAACAGCCTCAGGGATTGAGGTGTGAATTTTTGCAAGCTTTGTTGCAGGGACTGATAAATCCAGACTGTCATGCAACTGCCACAATTTCTTCACAATATAATGAATGATTTTTAAATGTCTAACTCATGGACAAACTTTCTAAATATGTGGCATCTATCCAAGCTTCTTAAAAGTAATTTCATCTTGTTAATAACTTTTAACATTATTCACATCATGGTTCATTATACACACATCTGCTTTCATTTATTTACTAAGGGTGATTTTTGGATTCCTTAACGTTCTCCTTGATGAAAATAAATTTGAAAAATATTTTACATCTTAAAACTGGTTTTACACTATGAAAAAAATATACCTACCTTGTACTTAACTTTCTTTATAATCTGTTTATACTTACAGATTTTTTCCTTTATAAAAACAATAAAAGCAATCACCCTCACAAAACAGCCAGTTAATTATACATAGTAAACCGATCTTGTGCAAGCTATCCTTCAACTTCGAGCAATTCTTTCAATGAAATAACAAACCACTGAAGCTTTTAATGGTAAGCAGAAAAGAGTATCAGAAACCGCTGCATCTACAAGTAACTAAAATGCTGCATTTACCTTTGGAACAGGACAGTTTTTGGACAAATGACCTGGTCTACTGCAATTTCTGCAGGTAACTTTTTTCTCAGCTGTGTAGTACCGCACACTTGTACGCCTCGCACCTGAATAGTTACTGATCTGTGCCTGGGGAGACAAAAAGAGAAAAGTTTCTGAGTTTCTATGGCTTACTGTTTGCTAGAAATTTGTAAAGGTCACTGCTGGTAGTGTTCAGTTAGGAATCTAACTTTTTACAAGTACAATTTACATATCCAGGTTTGGACTGGATAATTCTTTTCTAGAGAAACTGGCATCATCTACAGAAAAATTATTGTCTTGTTTGAACTTCCACTTCAGGACATGCTTTTTTGCTGTTTAAGACTACAGCCATGAAATTTTGCTTTCACTTCGTTAATTCAGACACTCTTACTCACTGTGCTATTTCATGATGAACTGGAATTTTTCCCAGAATGCAAATATAACTAAAATTAATTGCAAATGCAAGTTACAAGTTCCCTGGCACACATTAATGGAAGATTCTTGGACAAAGTACAGTCCTGTACAAATCTAGACCAAATCTGCAATTCGCAATTGTAAACAAAGATTTAAAAAAGAAAAAGAAGTTAAAAAAAAAGCTGGAAAACACCCTCTCTCTTCAAATGACCTCATACATACTTTCTGGTTACAAAGACAGAATGGAAAACCCTATCTTCAACCCTTATGACTTAGTAAACATCCAGTTTTTAAAAATTAGAATTTCACTGTGGATGAGTGAACAGCAGGTACAAAAATACTAGTTCTCTTACGGGAACGAGATTATTAATGTCACTTGATGATGTCTCTTAGGTAACCTGCTTGAGCAGTGGTGTTGGACCAGATGACCTCCTGAGGTCCTTTTCAGCCTAAACCGTTCTGTGATTCTTGTGATGTAAGCTTTACTGAACCTTGGAAAGAGAAATCAAGAAATGGACCTTCTAGCTGAAGCTTAATCTTCCTGGATACTATGGTACCTTACACAAATACTTCAGGTTACAGTATAATAGCACTAACGACTGAGCTGAGTCCTTGCTGTGGAACTGCAGGAAGACTAACCAACCACAGCAGGCACGTGGTGCCCCCTGTAGGAACAAGGATTTAGCTGCCATAAAACAACTATGAGGAGCGTGGGAAGGAAGAATGAGTTCCTTGTGGTGGAGAAGCTCCTGTTCCCCTCATCCTCTTCCACCACTGTTTGTGGACCTTCTCCAACAAGTGAATGTCTTCCTAATGAATGGGAACTCAAGTTTCACCTGCCATTGGAAGGACACTCTTAAGGCTTCCACACAAAAATTATAGGTGGATTTTCCAATCCTGTTTGTCTTGCTCTGCTTGTTAATAAACATAAAAGTAACAATTATGAAACAATTTCGTTGTCTGTGTTACCTCTAAGTCTTTATTACTGATGGACCAGTCCACATCAACGTTTCCTGAAAAATAGAAATACAATAAATTACACTTAATTTGTATGAATATTTTTCCTGTAATATATTCAACATTATGATTACTGCAGTTATTGAAACTGACAATAGACTATGAACGTACCAACAGGGAGAAACTAGTTTTTTTTTGAGGAAAGGAAAGTTATCAACCTCCTCATCAGTAAATCTGATTCACCTTAAAATCACCATATGTCCACCCACCAAGTGGACTATATTTGATGCCACCCTCTTGTGTACCCCACCCCCCTCACCCAAGGTTATATATTCAGGCAAGTTTTAATTTGTTCAGAGACAGGTACTCCAAAGCTTCCGATTTCAAACAGTAGAATTATCTCTGCCTTCCTTCATTGGGATGGTCTGCTCAAGTCCTCAGGTTGCCTAAGTGGGAACATATGGAAGAAGAAGCTAATACACAACATAAAATATACTTTTCCTCCTTATGAATTCAAAAAGTCTGTCTTCAGCACTGCTTTCTGACTGCTGCATGCCAAAATGACTTTATGCATAACCACAGCAACTAAGGCTGTAATCTAAGTAACTCTATTTCATAACAGGGTTTGGTAATGTGCAATAAATCAGGACGACACACTGAATTAACAACTGTCACACTATAACCTTCTCACACACAGACTTTGGATTTGCAGAAGTAAAAAGAAAAAGTCAAAAAGGCAGTAAAAGGCAAAAAGCTAAAAGAACAGGGATGCAGTTATAGCTGTTTAAAAATTCCACATGTCAACACTGTTCACTTTTCTAACTGTGCAAAGACAGCTGTAACACCAGAATCTTAGCATCAACAGAGGATTCACATCAACAGAAGTGCTTGCTTTACCTATACTTTTACAGTAACCATTACAACTTGTGTGTAAATACATCTGATGTGTCTGCAGACTTTTTAATGCCAAATGTCCTATCCTGTTCCCACAACTGAAATCTGAAACATCTATGTATATTATTAAAAGAAATCGTAACAACATCAAGAAATATAAACACAGGTATGTCACTTAAACAAACAACAGATACTTTAGAATATAATATCTATTTGCTGCTGCTTTTCATCCAAAAGTCAGGGCTAACAATATTTGCTTTACTCTCAACAACACTCTAAAATATTTTTTTTTTGCAACACTCACTAATGCCAATAAGCATCAAAGAGACATTAGCAGTAACTTAATTGTAAGGCAATTTGAGTGATGTGTTGTATTGAAGTCATGGTACCCATAGCAACTGGCAAAGCAAAACCTCAAACGTAAGAATCAAATGGATACTGCACCCACGAATCACTCAGGACAAGAAGGGATCACCGTAATGACAGGTGGTATTACCCATGCACACCTGGAGACCACTTCTTCCAGACTGCTTGGGTTCCAACAGAGAGGACAGAAGGGATAGCATTGTGTCAGCTCTCTTTAGTGGAAGCTATTTGTGGATACACCCAAAGGAAAATTAGGCCTTTTGGTGTCTAGTCATTAAAAGTAAAGAAACACACTTACTGATATATTTCAGTGCATTATTTATTACTTGGAAGCCTATTAAGAAAATTCATTCACAAAGAAAAAGATATTTGTAATTCAAATCAGTACTGTGAATGCCATGTTTCACTGAAAGGCGTATGCAGAATGGTTGACAGGCTACAGATCAAAATTACCAGCAAATTAACTCCTGTTAATCATCAGGCATGCCCTTTCTAAGGACAAACCAACTAAGTTTCTTTTCTTCACTGTCAAAATCCCCAGCTTCACAGGGAAAACACATACAATGATTCAAAAATTCCTCATGTTAGAAACTCAAACTGCTCAAATAAGAAAATATATACAAAAGCTTTAATGCTGAATGAAACATTACAACAAAATCTCTATTAAATTTTTGGTTACCTGAAACTTATTTCACACTGTAACGCATAAGTCTTTGTTTTTACTCATAAGAAATGCTGAAAACTGGAAAATGTAGAAAGAGCAATATTTCTGTAACCAACTTGAAATCTTGCTTTGGAGACAACATAGAAATACTTGCAAATGATTTTTCTCATTGACCGCAGTATTTTGTCTGGCAAATTCAAAATTCTGATTCAAAATCATTGAATAAGTCATGAAACACTGCTCAAGCTGACAAACACATCTCCCAGACCACCCCACCACCCCCAAAAAAGTTTGTTTAGTTGGATGAATTAACTTGTGCAAAACACACTTCCAGTCTTCGGGTGGCTGTGAGCATCTCTGAGCTGGCTTTCTGACCACTGCACCTCCCATCAGTTGTCCTGCCCTCTTCCTGTGTTTCACTGGGGATACCAGTCAGCACGTTGGAGACTCCTTTGTGCTGTACTCTTCTTGGTAGGTAGCACCCCTAATGTTTAACTCCTTAATACTCAGAGTCACACAGATGATAAGCCTAAGATCACAGTTACAGTACTTCTTCCTCTGAGGAAGTCACAGGTTAGCTTGCAGCCTTTCTGTCTGATGGAGAACAAGCGCTCTGGTCAGTGCCCAAGGAAGATGTTCTGGGACCACCTTCTGCTCCCACTCTACAGTCCCAACCAGAAGCCTCAGATCTCCTCCTGGGACAATTTCGATCAAAGCACAGACATAAAACAAATGCATATGCTAATAATTGAAAGTTAATGCTATTTAGCAAACATCGGTATAATGAAACTTGCTACCTGATGTTTTCAAAGGCCAAGCCAGTACAATATGAAAGCATTTCATTCTTTTCTCAGACACACACACAGAGGGTGGTTGTCTGCCTCAAGAAATGAGGCTATCAGTACTTTCTTCCTACTCTTTACAGCACCTTAGTGAAGCAGCATTTTAAAAAGTATTCAGATAACCTCTGTCAAGACTTTCCTTGCTCTGTGAAGACACTGCACTATCATTTTGCAGACACAAAACTGATATTACTTAAAGGGTCCTATGAGCGTATTTATAAAGCCCTCCCAGAACATCTTTTTTAAAAAAAAATTGTTATATTATCCTTTCTCATCTTCATTTGTTAAAAGCTATCTCTTTTTTGAGATTGTATTAATTTCTACACCTCAACTGAAAAAATAAAATCGGCTTTGCCATATGAACTTCTTGTCTTTACACTTGGAAGATATGGCTTTGTCAAGCTGCAGAACATGGAATAAGACAAGGGAAA
>VXAL01005149.1:32268-86273 GCA_013399475.1 Chauna torquata | reverse complement strand
CACCCCCCCCCCCCCAAAAAAAAAAAAGGATAGGATAAAGCGCTGAAACTTATCAGAGCTATAACCTCACAGAAGGTTACAAAGGTTGGTGGTGTTTTAAATGATAGTGAATTCATATGATTCATAGTTTTACCGATGTATAGGCTTATGCATTTGGCCACAGATGCTGAGGGTGACATGTATTTGGAAAGTGTACCTGGGGCACTTCTGCTCTTGCTCTGTGCTCATCAGTTGCTCCTTTGACTTCAACCTTCCTGCTATATTCCATGCTATTTTCAGTGTGCGTAGAAGAAACGAATTTTCCTTTGTCCACCTACACGCAGAACTCAAAGTCCGACCCTAAAACCAGAGAAAACGGGGAAGAGGCAACAAACTTGTTGCTTTGTAAGACTCTGAAGGGCAGAACTCGACGAAGCGCTTGGCCCCGGGAGGCCTCACCACAAGCGGAGCGTCGGGCCCCAGGCAGGCTGCCGGTCCCCCCCGCCTCAGGCCGCCAGCACCTCCTGAGGAGACGGCTCGCTGCTAAGGGCCGTGTTGAATATTTCATGGCGCACTCGAGCGGCAGCGCCGCGGCTTCCCGAGGGCCGCCTTTTCTAACCCNGCGGGGAGCAGAGCAGAGGAGGCCGCGGCGTTGCTGAGGCGACAGCGGGCGGCGTTGCCGCGGGGAGCCGCCGGGCGCCGCGCCGCCCTCCTCGCCTCTCCTGCCGGGCGCGGTAAATAACGGGAAATCAACTTGTTTATTGGCTCTCCGACCGAGCCGCGGTACCTGCCGGTGAATATGAGCGCAGGCGTTCGCTGTTAGATCCGCACGGGACAGATGGGGAGCGTGGCGTTAATCAGCTTTGCGGAGGGCTGAGAGGAGCAGCGTGAGAGGGGCAGCAGGGTAAGGCGCAAGGCGGGCGGCGAGCTCAGCGGGGCGCAGGGGGCAGGTGGCCTCTGGCCCGCAGTGTGCGTCACCGGCTCGGGCGCTGGAGGAGCAGCGCTCACCGCTGCCCGTACCCTAAAATAGCGCTGGAGGGATGAGGCCGAGCAGCTTACAGCTAGCGATGTAAAGCTGAGGTAAGCCCTGGGGGTTTTAAATGTGAAATTCAGTGAGCTGGGTTGAAACCGCTAGAAAATGCATTCAGCGTGCCTGATGCCGAGCTCACGTGCTGTGGCTTAGTGCCGTACTCTCACCTTAAAGTATAAAGCTGTGTGTCTGTTGTGTCTGCTTGCGTGCCACAGCAGAACTGGGTTAAACTGTGCGTGGCCACGAACGTGCGTGGCCTCGAGCAGACCTAGGCCTGTCGGCCTCATTTAGAGAGATCTCCAGGCCCTAGCCAGCCAGGGCGTGCAGTTTGGCCTGCTGGAGGAAAGTTGGAGAAAGAATTTGAGTCCTTAAAATCTCTAGTGGGGCATCGCCTCTATTGTTGAAAAATGTCAACTTCCTTCCATGGATTGTCTCTTTCGTATGGTTTGCAGATACCAGCTGTCACCCACGTGCATTTCGCTGGCCAGAAGATATAGATGTCCCCTGCGATTGGGTCCATGCACTGGTGTTTTGAAGATGAAACGCTACATAAACTCTTAAAGTGTACCACCTGAGGATATTGCTACTGATATGGACATCATTATTTATTTACAGATGCTTTAATCAGGAGGAGCTTTTTTGTAAACATGAATTGCTGGGCTCTTTCTTGGAGGTGTCGTTTCTTGTTTCATGCTATTGAAACATTAATCTTAAGTTATTATGACTCCTTTGTGTTGGTCAGCTCTCAGGGACATTTCCCTAGGCTTGAAAATGTGGGAGCTTTCAAGAATGTGTCTATTGTGCCAACTCAAGCCACCTGTGGGCTGCCAGACCGAAGTACTTTTTGTCATAGCTCAGTAGCTGTTGAAAGTATTATGTCCTGCACCCAGAGGTTTTGTGTTCAAGAATGCCCATACAGGTCATCACCTTCTTCCTACAGACTGCTTCTTTCTGAAGGCCTTGGTACCTGTGTCACAGAGGACAAAAAGGACTTGCATCCAGGGTCCTTCAGCAATGCTTCAAGTTTTATTTTTCATAATCACAAGAATTGCTTCTCTACTCCCCGTTTACTGAGGCTGGCAGCTTCATTTACGTTAACTGTATGGTTGAAACCTGAGCAAGAAGGTGTAATGTAAGTAGTATTGAAGGTGTTTACTTTCCTGGTGCTCTTAAAAAAATTGATCATTGTAGTCACGATCATTATTAGCAAGATATTTGAAATTTTAAAAAGGTACAGTGAGAAACTATGACATTTTAAGGCTGCATTTAGATTGGGGTCTTTGCAAATGTCAGGACAAGTAGGCTCAGTTTTAGTAGTGTTGACTCAGATGGTAGTCCTATTACTTGCAGTGGGAACTATTCACATATAACACGCACAGCTGTTCTTAAAATCTAAATTTGTATTTCTCATTCACATTCTTTCTTCTAAAAGTTGCTAGAAAAATATGTTGTCAGGGTTGTTGCTCCTTTCATGATGGAAAAATATCTTAGATTATAGGAATCCCCAAATACAATTTTAGTTCTTGAACAAATGAGGAGAAACCCCAGATATCCCAAAATTAATATTTTAGTGCTATAGGTGAGTGACCATGATATTTTTTTCTGGAATATCTGGGCAACGTTAACAGAATTAGAGATCATATTACAACTTTAACAAAAGATTCTGCTATTCAAACTGCTAATGAAGTTTCACTAGGTGTTCCCTTTCTTATGTGCCTACATGTCACATTTCTAGCAAGTACGACTGTTGAAAGTGGTCTTTCAGCTTAACTGTGCCTTACTATAATGAAAAACTTGCTTTTTGGAAAACTGTATCACAAATCCTGCAAAAGAAGTTCCACCTGTCATAAAGTGCAGAACCTCCTGTTCCTTACCCTGGTTATACAGATTCTGTGTAGAGTGAAACACACAAATGACAATACATTTCAGAGTATTATATATCAGAAGTGTTTTTGCACTTGTGCTCCTAACTTATTCTTAGAATGAAAATAATGATGTTCTCTATGTAGCATTTTTGATGCTTATTTTGCATGCTACTGTGAAATACCAAGTTGTATAGGGGTGTTAAAGTAATCAGAAGCAATAGAAATGTGTGAAATTAATAGTCTGCTTTAATGCAAGGATAATTACCTTTAAAGAAAAAAAAGCAACCTAGCTATAGAAATTGTGGTTATTGAGGGGAAATAAATGAGATCTGGAGGGCAAAAGTGACTTGAGCTTGAGCTTAAGTTAAAGCAGCTCGGATGAAGGTAGGTGTAAAGCTGTCTCTGGAGCGTTGGTCTAGTGTCTTTTATAGACAATACGTTCTAAATGTTTGAATCTTCAGCATCAGAAAGTCCATTCCTGGGGTTGTTTTACGTCATAAGTTCATGTCCTCATGCATGCAGGCATATCTGGTTCTCGTTCAGCAGAGCATATGCTTAATTTGAAGCAGAAATGTCCCGCTAATTTCCAAGCAAGCTGTTGCAGTGATGTGTTGAGTGAGATCCGTGAAACTCTTTTTTGCAGTGAGATAGGCTGTTCTTGCATAAAGCCTGAAACAATGAAATGTATGTGCTTAGTTTCAAGTGATTAAGTGCTATGCAAAAAGCAGCCTCTTCCAATGTCTGATTATCCATGGACTTGTATAAAACACTACTCTCCTATTGCTGCTGTGTTAATAACTACACAATGTACATATTCCTATTCAGTGGGTTTTATAGATCACTTTGAAATCTAAATGTTTTTATTCAATTATTGTAATAGATTGCTTCATTCTTCTGCCTTGTGAGTTTGCCAATACTCAACAGGTAGAAATGACAATGATAGGGCCTAGTCCTGAAAATTGAGGTTGGACAACAATAATTCCAGTGGACAGGATGATATGCCGCTGTCCAGACTCTTTTTTTCTGCTATCCACCGAAAAGCACATTAATTTTCTTTTCCACACAAAAGGAATACAGAACTCCAGTTCTGGGGAAGTTATGGGGAAACAGTAATTGCACATGAATAGCTACTGAAGCTTGGCTCAGAAGGCATCCTACAAAAGAGAAATGTTTTAACAGCAAGCAAAGATGTTTTTCCTTTTTTTTTTTATTGGTATAGTGAGTCCTTCAGGTTGATAGAAGCAGTTTGACTTGCCAGCTGTCTAATGTTTTGCAGTCCCTGGTGGGGAGATGTCCTTGTTAAATGTAATTTGTAAGGCCTTTTAAACCCCATTTTTTTATCAGGGGGACTTCACTGAGCTGGGCCTTCATCTAACATTCTTTGTGCTGCCACCAAGCACTAGGAAGATGGGCCATAAGTGGCCACTCATTTTACATATAGAATAATCGAAAGTTTAACAAGCTAATTCGTTTACTGACAAGATACTCTTACATAAAGTACAGCAGAGCCATGTTTTTTGGACATGCTATGATGTGCTTCTTTGTGCTGAATGTAAAGTGCTCTGGCTGCTAGAGAGAGTGCTTAGGGAAGAACCTCGGAGTGCTGATGTATAATATCCCATTGCCTCCATGTAAAGACTACTGTCTGTTAGGCATGTGCCCGTGTAAGAGAACAGCAGGGTTTTTCTGCTAGACGTTACTGTGCCGGTTGAAGTGAGAGATACTGATGTGAGGATTGAAAGTGTGAGGGCCCTTTAAAGATTGTGACAATCCAGGGAGTAAAATGTGTGTGTGTAATTGAAGATACTGAGGGTTTTCTTCATCAGTTTTATTACCAAGATTTCTTTTGTGACGCTGGGAAAGAATAAATTTTCATACAAAGAGAGAAGTCAGGTTGCATTATGGATTTATGTTGGAGCACTAACATTCTTCCGAGAAAGATGTATAGATATTTGTAGGTATGCTTTTAAGTCTCTGCATATTGGAGATATGCAAGAGAACAGTGAAAAAACACTGATGTTTGTAACTCTAGCCTTTAAATTTATATCCCTTTAGGCAGTACGTTCAGTAAGTGAGCAAACCTATTCTCCCTGAACTGTATTCTTTCCCATTCTTCCTCTCATGCTGCATGTGCTTATCAGTTAATCTAAAGGCTTTCAGTAAGCCTGTGCATAGAACTTATCATAATATGGGAAACAGTACATGAAGATAACCCTTGGAAACAGAATAGAAGAAGAATATGAGTAGGAGCTTAGCATATATGAGCAATCATTACAGACAGCTTATATCAATTTAGTGTGAGCTGGGCTAACTGGAATTTAGATGACCAGAAAATAATGGAGGTGGGAGAGAAAGGAGCTGGGACCTTCTACACGCAAAGGGGCCTTATGGAATGGCCTGATTGCGAAATGGGCAGTAGAAGTGTTTTTGCTTTTTTTAAAGTAAAAAACTACAATTATACCCTATTGCTTTATATCAATTCAGATATTTTACATTAGTAATTAGACTGAAGGGAGAATGTTGCCTTCAGATATGGTATATCCAATTTTGAACCTATGTAGATGTTCCCATTTGCGGGTGCTGCAGTTAACGTGTGGGATCAGCGGTGCCTCCCCGTTAGATTCTATAGAATATTTTTCATGTAGAAAGTTGACCAAGCAGATTTTTGTGGTTTGGTTGTTCTCCCTCCAACCCCACCATCAAGAACTACATAATCAAGAATTGGCTATGTGAGATTGCAGGTTAACAGAAGTTGGAAACTTCACAAAGAACAGAGGTTTCTCTCTGTAATCGTGACTGGAAAGGAAAATAGTGCTCCTAGTCAGAAGTAATGCTGATGCCTGTATCACCTTTGTTAGTGCTCTTTTTTTTTCCTCTTCCTCCTCTGTTTTCTACATCTCGATTTTTTTTTCTCTTTCAGTAGTGAATCATAATCCACATTTGTTCTTTCCAGTTTTCAAAATGATGTACATCAAGGTCACTTGCCTTCTTAAAGTCATGACACCTTTGGGGATAAAAACAATGTGGGGATGTTTGTTTTAGATAACTAAAATAAACAAAAAACTGGATTATCCAATATTGTTTATCCAGGAACTGGGTAAATCCAGTTCCTAAATATTTTGCTACTTAGCTGAGCCTTTCCTCACATTTATTATCTAGCAAAACTAGTGTGTTTACAGGCAAACAAAATATTGAAAAGACCAATCAACAATATATTAAGAAATATGTTTTAAGTAAGGTTTGCATAATAGACATCTGCATATTGCAAGTTGTTTTATTGACAACGTTCCAGGAGACCAAAGTAGTAACAGTTAAAATTAATCTTTCTCTTGGATTTAAATGTGAATTAGTGAATAATGACAGTATCAAAGGATGGCATTTTTGATACTTTTGTATATGCACAGCAGTGAGGACTGAAGAAAGGTGAAGACTCATCAGTAGATAAGGTTGTTTTTTTTTTTTTTTTTCCCCCTGAAATACGTCTTAAGTAAATCCTGGTCTCATACAAGTTTTATATGCTTCTCTTGTGACTTAGTCCAGTAATGTAGTCTGGTGTAACTTATAATATTGGGATTTTCATGGGTAAGTTGTGGACTATTTCTCAAGCAGCTGAAAAGAGAATACAGAACTTTATAATTTTTGCTGTAGTAATGGTTAGATTAATAAATAAAATAGATTGCTGTTTCAGAAGCATATATAACCTATGCTTTCTCGGGACTGGCGATTGGCATCATGGTGATTGGTTTGGCAAAACTGTTTGAACAGCCAGATATGCAACATGGGTTGCTATGGATGGTATTCTTCATCATTATATGTCAATGTTGCATTTGATATTGATGTAAAATCTCCATTGGAAAAAAACTAACAAGTGGCAAGATAGCCGTCTGGCCATGCTCCGGTTCTACTAGGTTAGACAAAGGCTGTGTCAAAGGGAGAGTACAGGGGAAGCTTGTGTTGCTATGTTACCTGGACAGATTTGGTTGAAAAATAGAGGACTTATTTCCAGAACATGTCGGTCGTATTACTTTTCATGGTTATATTATGTTCGCCTTGTTAGGCTAAGAAAAGTGTAAGTGCCTCAACAGGTTGCAGTGTTATGCAGCTTTGTAAGAAAAGTGCAGTGGAGACCTGCACAGTGCTGGTCAACCACTGTGTTTTCTGTCATGACACCCTGAAGAGAGGAGATTAAGTGGCCCCCATTCACCCCCAAGTGAACTGGGGTTGAATGCACTATAAATTAAAAATATATATGTTGCAGATTAAGACAGAAAATATGTTTGTTAGAGTTCTTTTACGCTCAGTACATCCTGTGACTTTCACTGTCACTGAGCATCTTCTCAAGAGCTGTATTTTTAACGTTTATTTTAATGCATTCTGGTTAGCATCACTTTTCAGGATAGCACCTTGGCAAGAATGTGTATATATGTGTGCCTCTGACCTTATGTTGTTTTTCTTGGTTATTTCCAAAGGTGTGTGATAGAAAAGGCTATTGATGGGCAGACTGTGTTCAAACTCACAATCTCTGAGAAAGAAACCATGTTTTATTATCGCACAGTAAATGGTTTGCAACCACCAATAAAAGTAATGACACTGGGGAGAATTCTTGTGAAGAAATGGATTCATCTTAGTGTGCAGGTGAGTAATAGAAAAAGCCTTTTAATATTTGTTGAAATACAACATTTGTATGAGAATGGTATAACTGTATAAATATCTTCATGAGAAAGGGTAAGCTGGGGAATGTAATTGATAGCTCTTGAGTCTTGTAGGTGAGGATCTTAATTTTGGAGCTTAATTTTGAGGTGATTGCTAATTTAGCACTGGAAAGAAATGCTGCATGCATTCTGCTGAACAAATAGGACTGAAAATTCTCACCCTTAAGAACACGAGTATTTAGAGTGAAGAAAAACTACTTATTCTAATGTTAGCAATAAGTCTTGGATCTTTGAGATTACTCCCTAAAAAAGGCAATGGCATCCTCACCTGTACATGCTAAGGTACTTGTCTTACAGAGGTGTGTCCCATTTAATTCTTAAAACTTCTTACAGTGCATATAAGTAAACATGTATAAGGGTTTCTTCAGGATCAATCAAGCTAGTTGGTTACGAAACTGTTGCCTCTTATTTTAAAAATACATTCGGAATTGTTAAAACACGATCCTTGTGTTCTAGAAGTCTTTTGTTGACATAATTTTTAATAAGTGTACAAATATCTACTGAGGATAAAGCAAAACTGAGTTTGTTAAAATTTAAACTATGTACAAAAATCAGCAAACAAATACAGAAGAAATTAAAATACATTCAGTTATTTGCATGCCTTGTAATTCCCAACAGACACTCTAGTAAATTCTGTTTGTAAGCCAAGTTCAACTAATAATTAAAAAATGCAATTATCAGGTATTGAAATGTTTATCTTCTCCTTCCTTCATTTCCTTTATCTGGTCTATTAAATTTCATTTGGTTTACAACACAATCAAGAATAGTTTTCCTGCTTTCTTGAAACTTGCTAAAAGGTATTGACTGTGATTTGGATTTTTAGTGCTGGTCTTGTCACTCTTAAGAAGTATCTAAGCTGACGTCTTGATCTTTTTTTGCAGTTTTCTTTTTTCCAGGATAACAGCATAGTAGTGCGAATACGATTTTGACTGTTGGATTAGAAGAGTGACCTTAAAGTAGAACTAATGAACTTTACACTTCAAACACTCCAAGGGTGCTATATTACTGCTGTTGCTGTCAGCCAGGTTTTGTACTAGTTTCAGAAACTGCTAAAGCCTAGGATAGCAAAGCAAAGAATGAAAGGGCTGGATTTAAATAGACACAAGCATCTTAAATTGCATTACAAAGAGCCCTCAAGCCCTCCATAGAATTTAGTCTTTGTTTCTTTAGGAAATGTTGTTCAATGCATGGGAGGAGTGAAGTGTAGCTTCTAGACCCTTACAGAGACTACAGATCGAATACCTTTTCCAAGTTTCTGAGCTCAGGGTAGAACCTTACATTCTGTGATTGGTGGTGGTGTTGGATTCAGCTTCCCATTACAGATCATAGTGGCTGAAGCATGATGCATTTACTGTGGGATTTCGTCTTGATAAGTGTTCGTGGCAGATTGGTGAATCTTTGTGTTTGGTTATTTGTCAGTTTGGTTGTGGTTTGTGAAAAGAGAGAGTGTGTATGATGTTGCGGCCCATGAGAGAGGCCACCTGCTGAGGAGCTAGGGTCCATGTCCATCTCTGAACACAGGTGTGCTTATACAAAATTGATTCAGGCCAAAGGTCTCCAAAGCCAAGCAGTCAGTAGGAGCTGGGAACCTGAAAACAGTGGAGTTCATGTGGTCAATAGGAAAAACTGAAATATTTGTACATAAACACTAGGTGACAGACACCATGACAGAGGAGCCTGAAGTATTGGTGGCAGATGTGAAACTGAACTTAGAGCAGAAATATGGTAGGATGACAGGTATGTTTGGAATTGAGCTATAGGAGCATATGAACTATTCAGGAGTGATAAAAATGAAAGCTAAAGGGTGGGATAACACCAAATAGTAATTAAATGATAAGAGGGAAGAAAAGAAGAAAGGACAGCATAGACTAAAAAGGATTTATTTGGAATAAAATAATTCTAGGGGAGAAGAAGGCTAGTAAATGAATTCTACTGAAGTAATCTAGAATATTAAATCTTCAGGTTTGGATTCTGATGTGTAATTCATTAGAGAGAACTACCACTGAGAACTGTGTTTTTGCAGACTTATTCTCCAGTTTATGGCTGGGAAATTAAAGTTCTACTAACAAGAGCAGGCCCCAAACATTCCTGCATTCTGCATGGAGGGTTTCTTCATCAGCTAGTCACTGAAGCAGAAAGTCTGGATACCAGCTTTAAGTGATGAGGGCAGTGTTGGAGATGTTGGTCTCAAAAATAGTATTCAGTTGAGTATTCAGTTTAGATAGAATAAACAGAAATGGTTCTATAACTATGCTTTTGGGTTTCAAAAAGAACAAACAAGTAGGACTGCTTTAATAAAACAAGGTAAACTGAGGAGCCTAGGGATTCAATGGAGAAAAGGCCTGAAGGTTCTTCAAAATAAAAACAATCTTTGCCCTTAAGAGGGGAAAAATTGGAATTATAGTACTCAGGCTTCTAAGTGAATAAGGACCTCTGCAATTAGAGATGGCAGACTCTACAGGCACAGGGGAATGGGGAAGGAAATTTGCAGAGAAAGCTTTGTAGGAAAAGAAATAAAACTGTAAAGAAGTCAAGCTGAATTAGACTTTGCAATGACTATTAAATGGTGAAAAGGTTAAGATTTTTTCTGTAAGAAGGCAAGGCTTGTGTACAGTGAAGATGTGCTTGAGATTAAGGATGATTTGATTAAGGTCCCCAAACTGAATACTTTGCTTCCATATAGGGATAATGAGAACAGTCATGGAGCAAATCAAGCTGGGTAACAGAAATGAAATCATGGAAACAGAAGTGATCATAAAGAGGTAGAAACATGAATTTGCAAGCTTATTGTGTACATGCTGATACAAGTAGATGGTCTAAAAATTCCGAAAGAACTTGTACATAAAATACCTCGTTGTCAAAGGGTTGTATGCTAATCTACCATATCAGAGGTGGAGCTATGTAAGCAATAAATGCTTTTAGGAATTGTCATGCACTGACACTGGCAAGCAGCTAAGCACCCACACAGCCTCTCACTCAGCCCCCTTTGCCCCTGCCAGTGGAACCGGGGAGAACAGGAATAGCAAAACTGAGAAAACTCATGGATCAAAATAAAGGCAGTTTAATAAGGGAAGGGAAGGGGGGCTGGAACAAGGGACACAAAACATCTCTCACAAGCGGGTTGTTGCCCAGCCAATCTCTGAGCAACTCACAGCAGCTGCTGTGGAAGACAAACCTCCATCTCCCTGAAGTCCTTCTTCTGCTCCAGTTTATTTTTAAGCCTGATGTTATATGGTATGGAATAGCCATTTGGTCTAGTTGGGGTGGAACCAGGACTGCTGACCTCTCCTAACTACTTGTCCAACCATAGCTTACTTGCTGGGGTGGGATGGGGGGAGCGGATTGGAAAAAGAGAAGGGCTTGACAGTGTTCAAGCACTAGCCAAAATGTTAGTGTGCTGTCAACACTGTTTTAGCCACAAATCCAGAACACAGCACTGTACAGGCTGCTATGAAGGAAGTTAAATCCATCACAGCCAGAGCCAGTGCAAAGAGGAAGGAAAAAGGATCTTGGCAACACAGACCTATTTGTCTTGACACAGTGGCATTTGAGGATTTCAAGAAGCTTTTTGAAGGAATAGATAAAGATGTGGAGGTAAATGGAAAATGGGATAAAATGCAACATGGATTTATTTGCTGAAGATAACTCATCGCTGTCTAACCTCTTAGCTTTTTTTGATGAGAAAACTGATTTTCAGGCAAAGTAAATGTCAGATTTCTTCTATCTGGAGTTTAGTATAGCATTGATGTGACACCCCATGAGAAGTTGTAGGGTCAAAAGAAATGCTCATGGGGAGGGGCAGCAATAGATACTGCTCAAAGGAAGGTGTAATCTCTGAAAAAAATTACAATTGAATTCTTTGAAAATCAGTCTTTGGACCAGCCTTTTATTGTACTTTCATTAATGATCTTGTCAGAAATATTAAGAGTGTACTGATACTAGCTGGTAATATCATGTGGAGAGGCATCAAAAGACGAACAGTAAGGTGTCACACAGGAAAAATGGAATGACTGAAAGGACTAGGGCAACAGGCATGAAATGGAATTTGGTACTATATAATGCAAAGTAATAAATTTGAAACCACTCGGAATCTTTTAATAAGTCCTTAAATATCAGAAATGGCTGAAAGAGTGGTCCCAGGTTGTGATGGTGAGTTACTGGCATGATTTGGCCCTTAAAAATGCATGTGCTGGGGAAATGCATCTGGAGAGACTTTTCCAGTTGTGAGAGAAAAGCGTCATTGCTGCTGGTCCAATCTGATGAGGTTTCATGCAAAATGTTGTGTATAATTTCAGGCATTCGTATTTAAGGAATATAATACAAAACAGAGCTACTAGACATATGATGACAGTGAAAGGCTCTGTGCAGGCCTTACAGAAGATGATTTGGAGAACCTTCTTTTGGGATTTAACTATAGCAAGGAGTAGGAGGTCATACAGTTTTCTTCTCTAAATCTTTTGGAGAGTACACACCAGGCAGAAAAAGTTTCCAACTATTTAAGTTGGAAACTGAGTCTGTTCTATTACAGCAGACTGTTTCTGCAAGTCTTCTGATCAGAGTAGGAGGGATAAAAAAGTTTATTCTTTTAAAACTCAGTAACTGTCATAAAAAGGATAATGGGATACAATGCAACCAGCAGGAGAAGATGGGAATTTGTATCACTGCCTTGTTATGTAGGTGGACTGGGGGATTTTTTTCCTTTTCCTGCAGTATTACTATAACGACTGCTGCCAGCAGTGTGTTCGACATGAATCACTAGTAGTCTTGGAATGGACTGTGGAAAAAGCTACTTGAGACTAGATGGCATCAGTCTTAGAGTAACTTCATACTTTTTAATAGTTTATGCAGTCTTCTTAATATGTGGTATGTTGCTGACAGAGCTACTGGGTGTCCATTTGTTTGTTCTTTATACCCTATAAACATCTGAGAAAAGTCATACTTGAATAGTTCTGCTGAGGTAAGTTGAAGTGGATTTGCAACAAAAGTGAATTTTGACCACTTTTTATGCTCTCCAATTAATAGGATTTATTTTTCTGTAGTGATGCCTGCCTTTATTTTCTACTGCTTATGGTTTGTAAAGGAGCATATTGTTTTGTTTTGCAATATGTAACAGGTCCTTAAACTGTGGATCCTGTTTCTTTGAAATTACTGGTATTATTCTAGTTGGTCTGAGTAGGTGAGGATCAAGTCCTTGAGGCTTCTGAAAGTTTGAGTCCTGTTTGATCTTGATTTAATGACATTTATCCCTGTATCTTTTTAGGTCCATATCAGCAAAAGCTGATTGAAGGTACACAGTGGAGTAAAGAATATATAGCCTTAAATTAAATGAATCCAATATGCACTGAAGTAAAGCCTCAGAAGAACTGATGTCTTTAAAAAATGAACTTTTAAAGAAATAAAAGAATTTGAAGCATAGAAATGCATGATTAAGGGCAGTTGTGCACCTCATTATCTCTGTATAACAGATTTGGATCTGCACCACTTAGTAACAGTAGCTCCATTATGTATTTTTTCTTCAGATTCACTGTTAAGGGTCTCTCACTTTCCCTTTGATACTTCAGAATTTATTTAACTAGTTAAGAAGAGTGGAATTTAAACATGAATTTTCAGATGCATCCAAAGCTGCTGAAACAAGAGATTCTTTGAGAACGTCAGATTGATGTATTTGTTTCATATTTAGTGTCTGCAATTATAAAAATAATCATTTTACTAGCCTTTATTTTGCCTGATCATATATATGTAACTCTGCAATGTTTTGGCAGACTATAGCACATTAAAAGCTTTACAAAGTAAGTTTAAAATCTAAATGCAGAGAGGTAACCATGACTGAATTACTCTCCTGGGAGCAAAAGGCTCTTAGAGTGCCTACCGAAATCAGCATTATCATTTCAATACATGTCAAATATGAGTCATTTCCTAGTTTAGGCAAAATTTCTTTATAAATCTTTAAATCTTCCAGTTCTTTAAAGAAAAGGTTAAAGTACTTATGATTTAATGAGACCGCTTTACATCATAACTGTTTGACTATCAAGAGAAAACTTGTCCTTTCCAATTTGTGAAATCCTTTTATTTTCTACACAAGTTTTTGAATACTTTTTAAAATTTATGTTAAAAGCAAAGAACCTGAGACTTAAAAGCAGGGAGGAAAACATTTACTCTATACACGCTCTGTATATATATTACTAAATATGAGGTGTTTTAAATGGGATATTCCCCAAGTTTAGTAAGAACATAGGAAAGCAAGGAAGCATTTTGATTTAACAAATCACTTTGATCTGCTTGAAGTAGTCCCTTACTATCCATCAGGACTAGTTTGTCAGTTCCAAAAAGGGAGGGGAGAGTTTGCATCAATTCTACATATTAGGGCTTTTTGTCTACTAATTACAGTCGTGTGTTGAAAATATTTCAACATGTAGTTGGTGCTATGCTCCCAACAGACAACAGAAATAAAAAATGTTACAGTCTCTGTAATGTATTTGGTTCTGTTTAGAGAACTGTTCATAGAAACAATAAGCATAGCTCTCTTGGCAGCTCATTTGTCATTTAGTCTGCTGTGGTTGCAGCCTGTTCAGATACTGCTGCTGAACTTGCAGCCTTGGGGTTCTCTGATACAAGTAACTTGCTACTCCTGTGTCCAGAAGTCCTGCTGTGGTGCTTGCCTCTACTCCTGGGTGATAGGTACTAGGAGGTAGACTGCTTATGCTGATTTGAAAGCTCTTTGTTGTAACTTCAGCTCCTTCGGAAACATGTTTCGCAGATGCCACTATTTTCTCTTATTTGTATTGTTTCTTAAAACATCCACATCCCTTCTGGCCTGAATATGAATTCAGTGAAGTTCCTGCATATCTGCAGACTTAGATTTACAGTCTAGCAGCTGCCTGGGAACACAAGACAAGGAACTTCATCTAGGCCAGGATTTTAATTTCCGAGAATGGCAAAAATTAGTGCTGTCTTTAGTACTCTTCTGGAAATTGCAGATGTTTTTTCAATGGCAAAAACAAGACCCACTGAAGTCTGCACAGATTATATATCATATGTGGTAGGAATGGAATCAAGCCTTTTTATGACCAGTGCTGGGAGTATGTAGAACTGACTGGTTTGCAGACAGTGTGCCTGATTTGTCTGGAGATTTTGAGATGAGACTTGAAATCCATCAGTTTCAATTTGTTTTATAAGCACTTTGCTTCCTTATACAAAAATGTGGCAGCCAATTAAATTGTATTTTTGATAACAGAAGCACGACATTAAGAATGATTTGCATTCTTGTTTCCTCTAGTCTCAGAGTTTTAAACATCCTGCAGTCCTTAAGGTGTTTTTGCCATTTTGTTGCAAAAGAAACTTTGGTTGCAGCACAAGAATCTAAAAGGTATGCCATACCACGTGGAAGTAGCTTGCCTGCTTCTTAGAAGAGAATGTTTTGAAAGGTAAAGAAAAGAATAAAATATGTTCTTCAAGTGTTCAAATTCAATATTAAAAATAGTAAAAATTGCCCAACTGGAGTTAAAAGAACTGTGAGAAATAGATATATGCTTAACAGTATCCTATCAATTAAACTATGGAATCAACTAGCTGTTTTCAGATTGCTAGAAATCTGGAGTCCTACTGAGAGAAACATAAGCAAAGAAAATACTGTTTGACCCAGAAAGCCCTTAATCCTGAATTCATTGCTTATAAGCAGTGTACATAAATATGTACTTAAGTGGGTTCCCAGCTTTAGGTACACCTCTGCAGCGGTATGACTGCTCTTCTGTTTGTACATTTTTGTGTGCCCTTGGGTTGTATAGGGAACAAATTCTGAGAGATTGGAAGTAGCTATGTGTACTTGATGTGGCTGTTGGTATTAAACATGGAGATAACACAGGGTACATCTACATTACCAATTTTGTGTACAGGAAGAATTTGTTTTTATGCAGGTTTGTCATCTGTCTATATTTGGAGTCTTGTGTTACACTCAGAAGAACACTGCTAATATGTTTGAATTGGATTCCTTTCTGGGGAGACCAAGCTTGAAGTTGTACACTGGAGTATCACCATTTAGCGCAGACCATTTGCAATGCAGACAGAAGGTCTTCCAACAGGTAGTTCTCAGTGTGCACAGCACATGAGCACAAACTGGCAGCTGGTTTGAAATTCTTTGCTAGTAAAGATGGATCACAAATATTGAACCATTGTCCTTTCTTCTTTGTGCTATGCCAGTTGCTAAGTAGACATTTTCACAAGAAACTTGAAACTTTCTTGATAAGTCTAAAAACTTCATGAGTATGACCAAATAGAGCAGCTTCTGCTTTCACTGGTTATTTAAAAAAAAAAAAAAAAAAAGGGCGGGGGGGCGGTAGAAAAAAAAATGTAATTACTACATCCGGTTCAGGTTTCTCTAGCTTAAAGACAGAAACTTAAGTCAGAAGTCTGATCAAGAAATGGAAGATGAAACTTTCAGATTGTCCTTTATGCAACCTTCATTATTTGTGTCACCACTTTCATGTGCATTTCTTGCATGCAGCAAATAGAAGGTGACATAAATTACATGTGTGGGTCCTGTACAATGCAAAATGCATACATGCTAGTGGCAGTCTATAGAAGCAATATTTTGGTAAGTATCTGCATGTATAATTTTCTCATGGAAGCAAAGAATATTTCCTGACACTGAACAACTGGAATGGAAGAGAGGGAAGGACTCCTGTCCATGTATCTCATTCCAATACATCAGCTCGATAATATCATGATCTTCGCATTGCGTAAGAACTGCTGTGTTGGTTTGACAGTCTATCTAGATATTCTGTCTTTGACTGTGAAAGAGTAGATGCCCAGGAACAGTTTTCTTCCAGGTACATAGCCTGGAGAAAAGGAGGCTCAGGAGAAACCTTATCATGTTCTACAATTACCTTAAAGGAGTCTATAGCAAGGTGGGGATAGGTCTCTTCTCCCAAGTGCCAACTGATAAGACAAGAGGAAATGGACTTAAGTTACACCAGGGGAGGTTTAGGTTGGATATTAGGAAAAAATCCTTCACTGAAAGGGTTGTGAAGCATTGGAACAGGCTGCCCAGGGAAGTGGTTGAATCACCATCCCTGGAGGTCTTCAGAAAACGTTTGGATTCAGAGCTCAGTGACATGGTTTAATGGTGGACTTGGCAGTGCTGGGTTAAAGGTTGGACTGGATGTTCTTGGAGGTCTTTTCCAGCCTAAATGATTCTATGATTCTCTGTGTGAAGTGTGGCCGTTTAATCTCTGCCCAGTTTGAAACCTTTCTGGAAAACCAGTGTATTATATTGGTCAGTCCTTGCTTATCCACATACATCTTAACTCCTTCAAGGTTCTCAAAGTTGGAGCTTGATTTCCTGCGGGAGAAACCATGTTGCCTTTTCTGATACACAATATTTTTTATCCATGTTTTGTTTTTTTTTTTTTCTCCAAACAATTTGCCCTGTATCAGCTTGTTTTGCTGGATTATCAGAACAATTGCTCCAAGACCTAGTCATGTATCATGTCTACAATTTTAATTTCTTCATTGTTCTTTGATTTCTGCAGGGCTAATTGAAAATTATATAGTATTTTCTATTTCTGCTGCTTTTTTGATCTCCCATAGCATATAACAGGTCAGTAAACTGGATTAACACTTTTGCTGGACTTTCAAGAGTGTTTTATTATATTTGAAGGGCTTTTATCCTTCTCCATAAATTGTGCTTATGGGCATCCTTATCTTTGCTGTTGATCAGTAATCTCCCTGGCTCTTCCATGCTTAACCTCAAGGCTCATATACTGAGGTGCACAGGAAACTGCTGGGAACTTTCTGAGCAGTCTTCCCTGATCCTCTCCTGGCCCATCTGCAATGAAATGTGGTTGAGAGAGCTGCTGCATAAACTTTTTCCTTTAGCTTTTTCCAAGGATAAGCTACCAAAACATAGTCCTTCGAAGTCAGGTTTGGTTTGTGTTCAGTTAAGTTTGGGTCTACTGCAAAGCTTTGCTGATGAGATGCTTAGTAACTCTGGAGGAAAGCAGCTAATTTAAAAAAAAAAAAAAAAAAAGGGAAAACTGAAAGTGATTGAATTGTCCTTGAAAAGTGTTGGAGAGTTAGAATACAAAGGAATATTTGAATGACTTTCTAAAGGAGGTTGTGATGGAAAGAAGAAAGCGGGACATGGAGGAGGGAAGGGATTGAGGTAAGGTTATTGGGTGGAATACAAATGGAGTCAAAGACAATTATGTGGATCCTTGACCGTGAAGAAAAACTAATCCTTGAAGGAAAAGATGGGACTCTATTTGCAAAAATTGTATGATTCCCCTAACTGGTTACATGGAACTTCTGTGGTGAGGCATTCAGAGGGCAGGAGTAATTGCTTTCTTCTTATGTAAATCATCACGAAGACAGAGAGATTCTAGTCAGGCCTTCTATTCCCAGCAGAGCTGTTCAAGTGTTGTAGAACCAATGTATTCTTGCATTACATTTGGGAATGACTTACAAGTGCCAGTATTGAGCAGTGCAAAGTGGTGCAAAATTCTTCACATATAGGCAATTCAAAAGACCAGAATTTAATCTACAGCTGATAGTGTAATACAGGGTTAATCATTGTACATTAGTAACAGCTCCCTTCATTTGTGCAGGTATCTGCTTATTCTTTGACTAGTGAAGCAAAGAGACTTTATTCAGAAGGGATGTTTCATTTGACGTTACATCTCATCCCTAATTTACATGATTACAAGTAGTTCAGGAAAATTCAGAATCAGTGGTTGTACTGTATTTTAAATGTAGGGGGCAGAGAGAAAATGTGCATTGTTATGGGATGATCTAAAATGTACTTTCAGACCTTTTGTTTCAATTAATTTTGGCAAGTCTATTTTATGTAACTGTTTTAGCTGCTAAAAAGGCAGCTTGTTGAATCTTTAATACTTTTCTCTTTTCATGTTACTATAGAGATCTGTGGAGCTTGGATCTGATTTGTTCTGTGACTTGGGGAAAATAGAGTCATTATGCAGCAAAAAAGCAATTGTCCTCCATGTATTTTCAGATGTGATGACTAGGATCTTTTTATTATGTTTTATTGTTTAGAACTCATTTGCAGCACAAGAGTCACTTGTTACACCTTTCCATGTAAAAAGGGCAAAGATTGATCGATGGTTAAAGTAGTAGTTAGAGCAAAGCTTATTTGCTAATTACTTTAGTTTTTAACAGAATCTGTACTTGCAATCTTGAGCTCTCAAGTTCTCCCACTCTCCTGCCAAGATATGTTTGTTCTGTCCTGAGGCAACATTAATAAATTGTGTGTGTCAGTAGAGCTCTATCAATAAGGAATATTTTTTATTGGTACGATGCTGGTTGGGGTAGAAAGTGGCAGAGCTGTAGCTAACCGTTTTTATATTTTTTAGTACTGCTGAAATACTGGTGATGTACTCACCAACAAAAGATTAAATGAAAATTGCCAATCCATAATTGAAATGCATGCTCTGTGGCAGAAGGATCAGTAATCTCTGATTCAACAGTTTAAAACAATATTTACTTATTTAAATACTAATTCTTTAAAAATGCAGACCATTTCAAAAGCTGCCTCTTTTTGCATTGATCTTTCTTTGTCTTTGGCCTTGTTTATCAGATAATTGACAGTGTGGGTTGTATCACTCAGTTTGTATCACAGTACTAAAATTACCCTTGTCCAAAAAATAAATGACATACGTGATTCTTATTTTGTATCCTTCTGCTTGCTGTTACTTGCATTTTTCCAATTTCAAGGCTTTATTTATGAAATATCTATAGTTTGTCTGACATCTGTAAACCACAGAACTGGTCTGAATTCCAGATACTTGCTGATTTCACTGTTTGGGTCAAACTTGTATTAATACGTGTTTTGTTCTTGAACAGAGAGTTGATTTTCTTCAGGAAAATTCCAGAGTTCCATCGCTTTCCTCCCCTTCTTTTTTGTCCTTTTTTTTTTTTTTTAATTTAATTTATGTTGTTCTTCAGGGAGTTCAAGCTGAAATAGTGGATCTATGCACAAAAAGAAAGACTTGGATTGAAGGAAAACCATTTCCCATTGAGAAGGGATTAACATTGTAGGAGATAGTGAAAAAGAAAAGTAAAGGAGGGCAAAGAGAAAAGCTAAATATCTTTTATACAAATGCTAGGAGCATATGTAATAAGACTGCTGAATTGGAGTGACATGTTTTCAAGGATAAGAAAGATATTATTGGAATAAGAGAGACAACCAGGAAAATGAAGGGGGGATTTAAAATGCCAAGATACAGAGTTCTAGTGAAGGAAGAGCTAATATAAAGTTGGAAGAGATGTAACAATATTGCTGAGGGATGATGCTTAATCTGCAGTAGATGCCCCCCCCTTTTTTTTTTACCTAACTAAGTTCACTAGTTTGTATGCTATTTAAGGACAACTTGATCTAACTGCAATTCTTCGCTGTTGTGCTAGACTTGCAGGAAGTCAGGGAAAAAAAAAAGTCCAAACAATAAAAATATTTCTTTAGACATAAAATGGATCCCAAGAAAGCCAGAACTTTGATTTGAAGAATGATTACGGGGTATTAAGGAGGACACAATAGGAAGAGAGGTTGCAAGAGATCAGTTAGAGTTAACCATGTTAAAACTGCAGATGAGAGCATGTTTCCATTGTTACAGTAAGGTTGCTGCCTTTATCCAGCTATTGAAACAATCTATACAGTAAGCATGTCATCACTATTATCATGGAAAGATTGCAAATATAGCTCTCTATATGGAGGTAAGAAAAAATGATCATAAAATCATGAAATTTGAAATGGTCATGGATTGGGGGTATGTACTAGATGGAGGAAGCAGACCTAACGTTATTGATTTTTAGCAAAGCTAACTTTGAAGGAAAGCAAAATGCTCCTGGGACTTTTGCCTGCAATCCTGTGATGAATGGGAAATCCACTCCACACAAGTAGAGAGTACATAGTGTATAAAACACGTAGAAAGTCCGGAATTAAAATTCATCCCAGTTAAGTCAAGAAAAGGAAAGGCCGATATGGGCCTGAGGCAAAAGAAGGAAAGGCAAAGAGACAACTTGCCCCTCCCGACCCTATGCTTTTTCCTTCCCCTTTGCTGTTCTTCAGCATTTCTTCTGCTGTCCCTTCATCCTCTCCAGCCGTTTGTTTCATGACAGTTCAGTCGCTATGGTGCCCCAATGAGGTTTCTTCTTCAGGTCTCTGTTTTTCTATACACTGGATTTCTCAGAGCATGAGCACAACCGTCCTGAATGTTCGGAACATAGAAGTGAGTCTCTGCTTCCCCCCGCCCCAATACTTGCATTGTGCATCCCCTTAAACACACTTGCAAGCTTCAGGTAATTGGCATATTTCCTGTTCTACAATTTCATTTATCTGTTTGCGGTTCTGGGATGATTTCAGTTCACTGTATAGTAAGGGAAGGAATGAGGCAACAGAGGCTGGGGAGGGCAAGCAAATGGGTGCACGTAATAACTCATGGAGATAGTGGGGCTATACAAAATTTTTTTTAAAAAGATGCTGCTGTGCTGTAGCATATACCACCAAATGGTGGGTCTTCTCTAAGAGAGAAGGGTCAAACAAGCAAGTAATTTTTGCTGATGGTGTTCCTTTCTTTTGTGCAAAGTTAGGATGTAGATCGGGGCTCAATTTGGAACCTAGTATGCGAGATGCTTTATTCTCTAACATCCTCCTCACACATACACACATTACCAGAAATCTTGTTTCAAGACATAAAGAACAGCTGTGAGGAAGCAAGTAAATGGAACATATTTAAGGTCTGAATCTGGGCAGATGTAAAATGGCATAGCTGAAGCTGTAGACAGTTTATAGCAGCTGAAGATATGGCCCTGAACTAAAGCAAACAGTATGAACAAATCTGAGTCTGGTATTTTATTTTTAAAAGCCGAACAAAGATGATGATGACAAAAGAAATGGATTTCAGAGAGATTTAATGGGACAGTGGTGAAAGAATGAATGGTCTTTTTCTGTCAGTCAATCTGTGGTTTGTTTTTTTTTTTTGTCATGGTGATTTGTTAACTGAAGAAATTGGCAACAGTCATTGAGGATGACCATGTGGTCTTATAGCACCCAGCTGATGACTGACTGCCCGGTTTCTGAAGATGGTATGAGGGATCATAAAGTTTAGTTCCAAGTGTATTATGATGATAGTTGCATCTATATTTAAAGCTTTCTGTCACTGGAGCACTCTTGGTGTTGTCAGACTGTCTATTGAACTGGATGAGCTGCAACTTCTTGCAATTGAATGTCAATAAGACCAAAGCAATTTTGGTTGATTCATAGCGCCAGCTTAAGCATATTCACTTGCACAGATTACATTTGACAGATAGTTACCTTCAGCTGAACTTTGTGGTTAGAAGCCTTGGTATATTCTTGACAGTGAGCTTAGAGTTGATGCCTTATGTTTATTTCATATCCTGTTTTTGCCTTCCTAATGCTGCATGTGTATGTCTACATTTAAATAAATTCACAGCTGAAGTACTAGTCAGTCCACTTGTTATCTCTGGACAGAATGTTGTGATGAGTCAATTCCACTATTTTAAAAATGTCCCCCCTCCCCCCCCATTCAGGTGGTTTTAATTTCAAAGCCATCTAATCGAGGATTTTTTTATTAGGAATTCCTGGAAAAGGATATGTCAAAGTCTAACAACAAGAGTAAAAACAGGAAAAAAGTAGAGGATAAAACCAGAGATGAAAAAGCATTACTCCTTTTGGAATGTTTTCCTGGTATTCTACCAGTTTGCTGGCCTTTAGGAAAATATATTCAACACAGGTGTTATTAACCCCTGTTATATTAGTGGAAGTTAAGGTCCTCTGGATTCTGTAACAAGTTTATGCATGGTGTCATCAGATACAGGTGTGTTCGCATCCTCTATAAATCTTGTAAAGAAAGTCATCTTTCCAGGTCTTTTCTTGCAACTGTCCTAAAATATTCTATGTTAAAATACAGTTTAATTCACTGATTTAGTTCGTCCCACTTATGGTGAGCTTAGGTATATTGAAACTTCATTTATAGTATACTGACGAAGGATTAAACTTCTGAATAATTTTGAACCATTTTCCTGTGCAGGTTTCTAGTCAGCTTAAAACAGCATCTTGGTTTTGAAGAAAATTTAGCAATTTAATGCCAAATAGCTTGTGTGTATGCCATTTCTGCTCACTCACGGCTTTGGTTGCTGTTTGTAAAGGCTGCAAGTGATTTTCCTATAGAGCTTAAACAGGTGGTGAAAGGGAGGTTTCGGAGTTTTTACATCCTTTTCTCAGTGATGAATGGGAGTGCAGCATCCTTGAATTCGGATATGAATGAACTAAAAATACTTTATAAATTAAAATGTTTATAGTCACTTATTTTGGCTAGACTGGCAAGCTCTGGTGAAAGGGCAGAATTAACTTTATATTTTTGGCTACTGTTAGATAATGAATCTCAGCCTAGAATTATGTTGGCTTCATTTCTTGTAAAAATGACAGGATGGCTGGAAATAAAAGAACGTCCCATAACTATGAATGTTAAGATAAGCACTTTTTTTTTTTTGTAATAATAATAAAGTCCCTGACCATAATGCTACTTAAGTCAGTGGTTGCAATGAATGGCTCAAGCTCTTTTTGCTTTCTTCCTGTAAAATGCTCTTTGGCCTGAGAACCAAAAAATGTGTGAAAATCATCACTTTGAAACCAATGTAGATGCCAGGGTTGCAGCTTGCCTCTATCATCATGTGTTTGTTTTCTTAAAGCTTGCAGCCCAGTTGCTTCCAAGGCTTGAAATACGGAAGGGTGGGTAGCAGGTTTGGGTGTGCTCAGAGGTGCAGAGTTCTAATAGCTTAAATGCTTCATTTTGTGCCATGTGGCACAGTATTCGAATATATGATATAGGATTTTGCCATATGGTAAAGGATTTGAATGTGGAAACACAGGAATTTAGAAATGTGAATAACATCATTTAATGAGAGCAGGTAACATAAGTTTTATTATGTGCTTTTTTTTTTTTTTTTGGCCTTTGCTGTAAGATAATGAGCAAACACTCTAAAAACAGCATGAGGATTTTAAGTAACTGTAATGGCTACTTAAGGTAGTACTCCTCTCCCCAGCTTGGAAAGTAAAGAAAGAAAAATGCGTTTGAAATCAATACAGAGTTCAAAGTCACAGAATCACAGAATATCCTGAGTTGGAAAGGACCCACAAGGATCATTGCGTCCAGCTCCTGGCTTCACACAGGACCACCCAAAAAATCAGACCCTATGTCTGAGAGCATTGTCCAAACACTTCCTGAACTCCAGCAGGCTTGGGGCAGTGACTACTGCCCTGGGAAGCCTGTTCCAGTGCCCGACCACCCTCTCAGAGAAGAACCTTTCCCTAACACCCAGCCTGAACCTCCCCTGTCACAGCTCCATACCATTCCCTCGGGTCCTGTCGCTGTCACCGGAGAGCAGAGATCAGCGCCTGCCCCTCCGCTCCCCTCGTGAGGAAGCTGCAGGCCGCCATGAGGCCTCCCCTCAGCCTCCTCTTCTCTGTGCTGAACAAACCAAGTGACTTCAGCCGCTACTCATACATCTTCACCTCTAGGCCCTTCACCATCTTTGTTGCCTTCCTTTGGACGCTCTCTAATACTTTTATGTCCTTGTTATACTGCGGTGCCCAGAACTGCACACAGTACTGGAGGTGAGGCCGCACCAGCGCAGAGCAGAGTGGGACGATCCCTTCCCTCGCCCGGCCAGCAGTGCTGTGCCTGATGCACCCAGGGCACGGCTGGCCCTCCTGGCTGCCAGGGCACCCTGCTGGCTCGTGTTCAACTTGCTGTCAACCAGACCCCCCAGATCCCTTTCCATGGGGCTGCTCTCCAGCCTCTCGTCCACCAGTCTGTACGTATAGCCCAGGCTACTCTTTCCCAGGTGTAGAATCTGGCACTTCCTTTTGTTAAACTTCTTATGGTTCTAGCTGAAGCAGCACCAAGCTCGCTAGCAAACTAATCAGCAAGTTTTTACTGGTGTAGAAGGTGTCATTCATCTGTCAAGTATTATGCAGATGAATTATCTGAGCTCACTTGTCTTCCTGGTTATTGTACTTTGATTTCTATTCCCCCCCCTTCCCCCGTCCCTATTAACGTGGTTATTAGCATCTTTTTTTTTTGTCTGTTTGAGAACAAGGTACGAGACAAATTCCTTGTGACACATTCTTGTTCTCATGTTTGCTACATAAATTCATTATCTCTTGCCAAGCTTTAGATCTGAAAAGTTCCCTCTGTGTTGACTCAATTTTCATTCCAAATAAAAAATTAAAATACAAAGAGCAAAAGACTAAAAGTGAACTCTTTTTATCTTAGGGTTGTAAGCTCTGTCTCTAAGAGGAGGAAAAAAAAAGAGCACGGGATTTTTGGTGTATGTAAGACATCTGCCCAAGCATCCCTAGCAATAATGTCATCACTGCCAAAATATACTTACACTACCTAATGCATAATAGAGCTTGTATTACTTACTCTTGAATTATCCATTCAGCTGAGGTTTTAAATTTGGGTTAGACTGCATGTGGCATATATTGTGAGGAGAGAGAAGCAATACGAAACTGTACAAGCAGACTGTACACTAGTGCTGGTGGGTAGTGTGGTGCAGGATGTGGCTGTGTGGCATGGAATCCTGACACAGCTGCAGAACTTGAGCTGTGGAAACTAGTGCACCTCTTTATTTTCCAAAGCAGTCATAAGGTGGCTGATGGGGAGCCTACCTGAAGGCTTGGGAGGAGTAGAGGAATTTTGGGATAAACCTTTTCTTCACCCATATACCCCCCCCCTTGTTATAATTGTGAGAAAAATACTAGTCCTTAGGGCCATGGACTGTGCTCCCACGTGTCTTTTTTTTTGTGTGTGTGTGTTGAAAAAGTCAAATGGGAATGTTGGAGGCTAAAAAGGAGAAATAAAAAATGATCAGAATAGTGCAAAATAAGAATCAGTAAATAATGCTGTAAGGAAAATTGGAAAGCAGAGAGGCAGAATTTGGGGGCGGGAAAAGAGCCTTTGAGAAGGATGCTCAAGACGTGTAAATTCTGCAATTTCTTCAATAAAGAGAAGTGTTGAATTGTGGCAGAAAGTTGTCTGCCATTTCTGATGCACTAATTTAGGGACACATAGACACCCAGATTTTTAATAATATGTAAAAGGCAGCATGGTGTGTTTTTTGGTCATTAGCTCTACTTGAATCACAGCTGAAGGTAAACTTGGACTCATGCTCGTGTTTTCATACATACTTTTCCTCAAACATCCATTTGTCCACTTCATGTTCATAAGTCCATATCACTGACCTTTCCTCTTTACAAAAATTTACTTACAAAATATTAAAGCTGTGTGGAAGCCTTTGTAACTGCAGCTTCAGCAAGATTTGCAATTATGCAAGAAAATACTGAAGTACGTACCTGTGTCTCGTCTCTTTGATATGCAAAATCCCCTTCTTGCATCTTCTATTAACTTTTATGCTTCTGTTCCACATCTGCTTTCAGAGTAGAGATGTGAACCCACATGTCACCCAATGGTAGAATATGCTGTAGATCTTTAAGCAGGCAAAAAAAGCATATTTAGACAGGTTGAAGGTGAAAAAGATTTTTATGCTCAAGTTTCTGATTACACTATTAAAGCAGCATCACTAATTTCCCTCCTTCCATCTATTGTCCTCCCTCATCTGTTGTCATCAGTGACCACTGTTGATTTGTTGACTCTGTTAAAGTATTCAAGGAAGCCACAGGCCTGTCATTTTGGTCATAACCTTAATCTGTTTTCTCACCTTGGGAGAAAATGTGTTAATACACTGTCTGTTTCTATAGAGTGAGCTCATTGAAGAAGTTCCTGACGCAACAAATCTGCAATATATTTAGAAGAAAAAATGTTTTTTTTTATGAGTCTTGGTTATCTTAACATGTAATAAGCTATGTTTAGGAAGCAGCTTTTATAAGAACCATACCAAATTAGTAATAGTAAGCAATTGTAACTGTATGTTGTGTAGTAACTTTAGAGCTAGGTGAGTCACAACTTCTGATTTGTCAGAATCTGTTTCCTTATTATTTCTGAACGATTAAGCAAGTCATTTATGCTAACTTCTGCTTTCATTTATATCTCTGTAAATCCTGTATAGCTTTATTGTCTTTGTTGTTGCTTAAGATTTTATAGCAACTAAGGGGAAGGGTCATTTCTGTTTCTGCCTGTTTGCTGATCTGGAAAATAAATGGAACATCTTTTTTTTATGCCTTACCAGGTAAGTTGTATTAGCTACCTAATTGCTGTTCATAAAGCACTTCAAAATTCTTCATATTGTGTGTAACCGTCTTTATAATAATAAAATTATTTCCATTTCTGAGAAACTTTTTAATGTGTAAATAGAGATTATTTAAAGGACAAACTAATACAGATTTGTTTGTGTTTTCCTACAATTTATTTTTTTTCAGTTTTTGCTTGTTTTCTCAGCAGAGAAACTGGCTCTTAATTTTAGCTTGTATTTAATTTTAGAATTTTGTTTACATTTGCAACTAACTAAATTTGCATTTGTAATTTAAAAATTAGCTGGCATTTTTGTTTTTCCTGATTTTAGTTTACAGATATGTGATATTTGCAAGAATCCTGTTTGGTGTCTGGTACATATCATAGATCCCTGACCTGCATCTTTTTCATCTTGTTTGGAAATAGTAGTGTCCATTACATGTATTGGAATGTATTCCATTTCCTATTATTTATCTAAAGATAAATGTTTGGTCCTTGTCCTTGTTTTGTATGTGTTGGTCATTCCTACCACTGCCATCTGAGACTTTCTTTGATGGTATAAATAGCCTTAAGAACTGAAGTAACAGTTGAAGTGTTTGCCATCACTGAATTGGCTGGATAACTAAATAGGCCAGGGTTGGTATCATTTGGCTTGAATGACTGGAAAAGATTTTTCTTCTTTCATTTTTGGTGCAAGGGTTTTCACTGCTGTGGAACTCCTCATTTATGGCCTGCAAATCTGGGAAGAAATCCGTCTGGTTTCTTCATCTGTCTTCCCAGACACTGTGGTCTAGTTATTAGAACAATAAATGATGAGAAGAAGCTTTAAGATTAAATTGTACTTTGTGGTTACTAGAATCTACGATGAATAAGAGTAAAAAGAATGTGTATTTAGCCAGTAGAAGAGATTAATGTTGTCTTGAAATAATTTCCTTTAATTTATCTGAAATATTTTAATAAATCTTTCCTATGCAATTAAATATTAGAATAGGAAAAATAACCTAAAGGGAAATGTTGTGCTTATTAACAAACAGGTATGTCTTTGAAACATATAATAATTATAAATTCTAAAACATTTGGGTAAGAGACTAACACATCTGTTGGTTTTATATCAATTAGTGCAGTGGAGACTTAATATCTGGTTAGTGATCTCAAGCTCTGCTATGTTTACGTAGTTTTTATTATTGAGCAATGGAACGTAAAGGTTTCTTTTTCACATCTCTCCTTTCTACCTTATTTATTAGAAATAATTTTGCACAATATATGTGGGTAATATTAATATTAAGACTTATTTTTAATGGAAAAATCTTACTGATGCAAAAAGATCGTAGTGTCCACTGAAGGAGAATTCACTTACTTAACTTCATTTATTTTAACTGAAATGGTGCAATTCAATTCTACATAGATGAGACTAAAATGGTCTCAGTTGCCTTTATATATATGTAATGGGACATTTTGATAACAGGATGATTTGTGTGTGTGAAGAAAAAGTGTAAGTTGCTTAAATATGCCAGGTATCACACGTGAATGTAGTTATGTAATATGTGTGTGTTATTACCTGAAAGCCAAAACTGTGTTTAAAAAAAAAAAAAGTGTAAAAAAAAAAAAGGGAAAAAAAAAAAGCCAAAACTGTGTAAAAAGTACCATTGTAGCTCAAAAAAAACAAAAAAAAAACCAACTAGATTATGGAGCACTTTTATTGAAATACTGAATACTTTTATTATCATTATACCTGTAGATAACTCTACAGTTCAAGGCTTAAAAAAAGAAAAAGAGAAGGAAAAAACCATCATATTCTTCAATCAATGTGTATGGTGTCTGTGTTTGGAAACTACCCGTTTTTTCAGTCAAGGAACAGCAACGCAGACTGAAGCAAAGAAATCCATGGGAAGTTACTAAATATATAGAAACCATGTCTGGCTGAAGAAGTATTTGAGCTGCCAGTGGTTTGATGTTCAAAGAATATTCAGGAGCTGCGTCATATGTGCTTAGCGTGCTCCTATATGCTCCCCTGCTTCTGTTTTTTTTTTTTTTTCCATAGTTAGTCCCATAGTCTTAGCCAGTACAAATGCTCTGAAGTTAAGTGTGGAATTTGGTTGTGGTGCTTCTTTTTTGCCACACAGGTTGCTGCAGTGTAACGGAATTTTTTATTACCAGTTAACACATGAAAATACTGGCTTTTTTTTTTCCTCCATGATTGCTCTGCCTGATCCAAATGAAGTGGCAAAATTCATGGTAAATTCCATTATTTTCTTTCATGGGAACGGTCTGAGTAGCACAGATTTTCAGGTGAGAAAACAAATAGTTGTATTACCTTTGCTGTCCACATTTCATTTTATAGGTAGTAGCTTGTCCTTCAGTGTGTCTTCCATTCTGCACCACAGTGATGCATCGGGTAGGGAATTTTTCCTAGGTAGGCAATGGTTGGATTTGGTATTATTATTTGGGAGGAAGTAGTTTGGATTGGCTCTAAAAGGCAATTGACTTGTGACCAAGGACCGTAAGAACTTAATTTTGGATGCACTAAGTGAACTTGCCTTTTGCCTCATTGGCGCAGCACCTCTCATCTTAGAAGCTCTTCTGGATCATGAGAAGAATGCTATTAGAGGAAAGATTGTGGGTATCTTTCACCATCTCGGTCCACCATCAAATGAATTTTCCATTGCTTGAAATTGGTATTGGGCTCTTGCACTGGCAGAAGCTAATGTAGTTGCAGAGTGAATTTATCTTGGTAACTAATCCTTGCCACCTCCCTGTGAGGTGATTTGCTAAGTATTTGACAGATGGGGAAGCACAAGAGGGAGAGATGGTTTCTGAGCTGGGATTAGACCTCTGATGTTCCAGGCTTCCGGTCCTGTGCACTGCACTACCATGAGGCTACCCTTTCTTACCTCTCTCTTCTTGCTCTCCTGGGGCAAATTCCTATAGAACTTTATTTATGAAGACAGTAGGGGAATAATCCCATTGCTCTAGTCAGATACCTGTAAAATTCATCTTTTATTTCTGTGGTATTGTGTGCAATTTAATGCTAACGGTCAGGAGACCTTAAATGACCACATCAAACAGTCGATTTGGTGCCAACCTTCCTTCTTATTTAGCTTAGTCTAAACTGACACCAAACTTTGAGACATTCCTCTCCTCCCACAGTGGAGAGCCACTGGGATTTTTTTATCCCACACATGGTTTCCCTCCTACATTTTCCTCCCATGTCAGATATTCATACCCCCTTTAATAACCAGCAGGGGGATCATTACATTGAGCTACTGCCAAATGCATAATGACTGCTGCCTTTTCCTTACACAGTCACTGCACTACTGATATCCAATTCAGCATTGTAAAGTGCTTAGGGCTACCTTGGGGATGTGCTATATTAAACCCAACTATTCTAAATCCTATTTAATATAAAGAGATTGTTGATGGGGGAGGGGGGAGGCCAATTTAAAATTGTCGTTAATCACCTATTTTCAACAAGTAAAAATACGTGATCGTTTAGGGCCCAATTCTGTCACTCTTAAACTGTAAATAGTCCGGCTGATTTTACTAGGGGTATGTGAAGGCAAGCACTCTGGTTACTGGAGGCAGAATGGGGTCCTACAGAAGCTGCAGCTGAGGTTGTAAGCTTGTAATGAGCTGTTAGGGGTGCATGAGCCCATTTCTGAATTCCACTTACAAATGTTTTACAGTGAAAACAGGAAATCGGAAACATGCTTCATATCTGACTAAAAATAAAGGTACTCTTAAACTTGTAAAAGACAACATTTTTATTTGAATGATATGACAGAGCTGCCACAGGAGTGTTACCTGCTATAAAGAAAGCTTAAGAATTATTACCTTTATTAGACCAGTGACACTGAGCTTTAGCCATACATTTCTAACTTCTGTCCCTCTACAGAGACAATTTTCTTTTCTTAAATAAACTGTCATGCTAGTGTTAATATATTGTTGGCTCCCTCATACTCTGAGAATACTGCTGATATAAAACATGTATATGTTAGATTGGTAATAGTATCTTTAGTGTAGCTGACTAGAACAAATGTGTTTCCCTCATGGCTGTGCTAATGTGATAAAGGAAAATTGGCTGTTCATCAGCTTTCGGCTGGGTAAAGACAGTAGAGATGGAACCACATTCTTTTTTATGCATTAATACCACTGAGAACTTTTCACTAGTTATATTTCATGTGCGGACATGTTGTGCAAAGATGTTGTAAAACATGAGATAATGCTACAAATAACAAAGTAGAAAAGCCTGTATCTTTTATGATGATAACAGTCAAACACCAAATGACAGTAACAGGCTGTAAAAAATGTGATGCAAAAAAAAAAAAAAGCAATGTAACCACCATATACTTAGGCTCGTGCAAATAGGGCATCAGATGTTTAGAGGGCTTTGAATTAAAATTAAATAAAGAAGTGTTTTATTTAGGTCACTGGTGTGTCAACAAAAAGGATAATTTAAAATGGAGAGAGATGTATTTTGAGTGATGAAACTCACATGCAGTAACTTTTGGAACAAATCTCAATGGTTAGTAATTATGATAATAGCCTTCAAATTTCCATCAGTGGAAGGACAATAAATGTTTCTGTCTTATTTTGGGAAATACGGACTGAATGTGGAAACAGCAATAAAGCTCAGCATGCATGTATATGTTTGAAAGTACAGTTTAAGGAGAAAAATTCATCTGTACAATTTGGTGTGAAACCAAAAGGAAAAAAACAAACAAAAAACAAAACAAGAAACCCCATCTCATTTCATATTTTCTTTCTTAAAATACTGATAGACTCATGTTGCCTGAGGCACTGATGATGATCATCTGAGCTCAGATTTATAGATAATTGCGTCTGTTTATCTTGGTCTGAGATTTGAAACACTTTATTGGTGGAATAGCAATTTGAGTGCTTATATTGTGGTTTTCAAACTGATATTTTTTTTTTGGGTTCTGGCTTTCCTCTATGCAGCAAAATATTCTGGTTTGTAAACCTTCTGTTTGTCCTCACACATATATTGCTCTTATGGAAGCAGTTATTCCAGGTTTATTTTGATTTGATTAGAGTGGGTATCAAGACAGGCTAAAGCACTCTAGGTTTACTTGACTTCTGTAGACATGATTCACCAGGCATCTATATCTTTAAAATGGAACTAACGTTCTGTAAATTGGCGACAACAAAACAATGCTTCAAAATCTGAAGGCTACCAAGCTGCTATGTGAAATAAGCCTTATGCAAGCTAAATATTGTTAAAATCATGTAATTTCAGTTTTGCAAATAAATCACTTTCTGAAATGAGATTAAGTTTGTTAAGTAAACTATTCCATAGAGTTCAAAAGTTTTGAATAAGTTGAAGTTAGTTTCAGTAATTAACTTCATTAATGGGAAGCTGACTGTAGCCATTATGACTCCAATTTTCATCTTATCTCTGTATTTTTTTAAATTAAATTATTAAATTTCATAAAATGTAAGACTGAAAGGTACTTCCATTGTATTCAACTTTTTCCAATTTTATGTAACCTAAATGTGGATTTTTAATGCAAAAAAGTGCTTTGTAAAAGCTCAGCATTCTGTGACTTTGTGGAGCTGCAGAATGCCATAAAGTATTTCTATGAACGTTTGCTCAAATTTAAAATGAATTGGCAGGGAAGGGAATGCTTGCAGAAGACAGTACCCTGGAGTGCCGACTGAGCATGTATTCCTAGCCAAGGGTTCCCTTGATGTAAGGGAATTACCCACTGGGTGTAAAGCAGATGTAGCCAGTTCCTATACCGTTCCCTTCAGCCCTTGTAAAAAGAAACATGCTGAGGCCAGGAAGGCACTTTGGAGGGGTGTTCGAGGCCTGGCTGAGACGTGCTGCGTTTGGTTATTCTCAGTATGGTAGATGGTCCCTTGAGGCCTGTATGAGCTGATGTGTATGAGAAGAGCTCTGACAGCTATAACATGTGCCCATGGCCTGAAGTGGTGGAGTAGCTGTAACCAGTCTTGTACCTTGTGAAAGAGACCCTTCTCTTTTTCCTCTCTTCCCCCTCCCTGCCAGATCACTACTGTAGATTCTTCTTTGATTTAACCACTGTAGAAATTTTAGTCTATGCATCTGAATAATGATCTTATTAACTGGATTGCTAGTGGATGGACAGAAAAGATGTAACTACTTTCAGTAGGCACCAACAATAAAGGCATGCTGCCAAGTAGATTGAAGTAATGTTTATGGTTAATCAGTGATAGATGCAACATGTAGTGAAATCAAAAGGATTGCTGAATGAAGCATGTGTTTTCCTATTTTTCTTGTTCTATAGGTACATCACAGCAGAATCAGCTTCTTCTTGAATGGCTGGGAAGATGACAGCACACCTTTTGATTCAAGGATTCTTGTAGGAACAGTTGCAGATGGTAATGCTGATGGCACACTCCAAATTGGACAAAGCTTCACTGGTAAATCTTGTACTATTTTAGTGGAATGCTCTGGAATTTCAAAATAAGATGTTACTGCATATAGGTAGGTTTTTCTGCTTTGTTCAATACACAGATCCCTAAAGTGATACATTCTATTAATTTACTATCATAGCTTTTCTGAGTAAATAGATGAAACTGTTTCAGAATGGGATTGACCATGGCCACTAGACTGCACTCCTGTTCAGAGTCAGGAATAGAGCTGAAGATTTTTGACTCTTCATGTTCTTCAGTTCCATCAATACTCATGTAAGCCACTAGCAGAATGAGAACCACTCAGCCTCTAGTGATGTCTGATAGCGTTACTCTTCATCAACATCTAGAATTTTTTATGTGCTGTAGTATGACATGATCACTGCAGAACAGCTTCAGGATGTTTTGTTGTTCTCCACAAATTCTTGGCTCTGCAAATGTAAGAACTCTTCAGGAATGTGCAGAATTTGAAGCTAAGTCCCAAATATAACTATATGTCACTTAAACAACTTTATTGTGCTTTTGGGCAAGAAAGTCATTCTGTGTCCTGTTTCTTAACGCTTATATTTGGAAATGTATTTTGTTGTGATTTTGATTCTGAATACTGGATAAGTAATAAATGTATTTAAAAAAGGAGTATTTTAAAATGCTTTTTATCTTTATTGTATAAATTGATAGGTACAGTTGTACCTACTGTATCTTTTCTCTAATTAGAGGTGGCACATGGACTGGCTCATTACTTCTGTCTAATGAGCCGATCCTTGTGCCACCTCTCTAATCAGAAAAGAGATAGGTACAAAATGTTCTTATAAAGTTATTATAAATCATTCTTTTTTATCAAAAAAATTAAGTCACTGCCCTCTATAGTTTTGTCCAGATCCAAGATGGTTTCATTCAGGAGGGGTAATTGTGCAAGAGAGATCTCTGTGTGCTGAATTAAAGGTGCTCTCATGCAGTGCAAAGCTGCCTTCTGCCCAGCAGAATTCGATTATTTATTTATAGTATATTTTCTTAGGTTTAGAGCAATTTGTTGGAAGAATGCAAGACTTCCGATTTTACCCGATGGCACTTACAAACAGGTAAAGAACCTTTATTCTTGTAAAAATAGGAGTGTGATGAGGAGAAAGAATAGATAACAATATACTTATTTCCCAAAGTATAGTGCTTTTTGGATGTCTCCTTCAAGTGACTGCTTAAGATGATGTAGTTTACTGGGCATCATTTCAAACCTAACTTTTAATCTAAAAAGTCTTGAGTTAAAATAAATTTAACATTTCGCTTTTGAATTATTGCTTAAATATATGTAGTGAAACTCAATATTAAATAAATGTGTGCTTTCCTTGTTAGTGTTGAACCTGTTACAACCTGACTTAGCAGGTGTTCTAGCAGAGAGTAGATCTAGTTGCTAAATGTCAATGCTTATAAGCTATCTAGGTGTTATCAACTCGTCATAATTCTGACATTATAATGTAAGCTGGTAAGCTTAGGTCTGTTAGGTGAGACTTGCCAAGCTTCTTCAGAGCTTCATATAAGCTATGGGCACTTTCTTCCTTAAAGTACTTCAGACACGGTACCCCTCGTATGGTCTTATTCCTTCTTCTGGAGGGTAAAGTCTGCTACTGTTCCCAGCTGGGCAGCATCCTTGTGTCCTTGCCTTCTGGACAGTTGTCTCAAATTGTTTAGCCCCTCTACGGCAAGGCTTACTGGTGAGCAGACCTCTCTGTTATGGGTTTCAATGAGAAACTTCAGTTGGTCAGGCGCAGTCTTTACTCCCACCTTTTCAGAAGAACTCATGGGAAAGTGCCTTGGTGTCAGGGGAGAGGAAGGGAGGAGGGAGGGTCAGTCCAGTTTAGACCAGTCTAAAACTAGTGATCCAAAGGAAGAGGACAGGCACTCCAGCTGGTCAACATGCTGGCTTTGTGGCTGCCAGCTTGGCTCCAGTGCTTGGTGACTCCTTTCCTTCAGCTTCAACTTCTCCACGGTATCAGATGTCTGTGTATGATATTCCTGACACCCTCCCCCGCCCCCCAATCCCCTAGCCCAAGAGGCTATTGTCTTAATTTTTCATTGCTTTCTATATTAGATTGTCCCCATAAGCTGTCAATGACTTTGCTAGCTCAACCCATGTAGCCCTGGGCCAATTGCTTTGACATCCTCCATCCCTGAGGCCAAATTACAGTTGCCACTGCAATTTCTGTTGCCCTCCAGCCTCCCTTCCTAGTGTGTTACAAAGAGATGTTACCTTTGTTATCCAACTCATGCTGGATTAATGTAGTCAATTCAAGCTAGCCAGAAAAAGTCAGGTCCTATTTGTCTGTGTGGTGCTTCTGGGTAGGCTAAGCGCAGCAACGCTCGTGAGTGCAGACCTTGAGGCTACTTAATGATAGTCTTTCAATAAGATGTAGAGCAGTTTCCTAGGAGCTCAGATGTCTGCAGGACATTGCAATGAACTGATCTCCTATGAATTTAAAGTATTAATACGAATCTGAATTCCAAATTGCATGAAAATCATGTTGGTTGTATATTCTTTTAGAGCAATGCTTGTCAAATCCTTTGAACTACAATTTAAGTCAGTGAAATTAATACAGTTTAAAAATTGAAAGATAAAGTATTTTACAGAGTGTTGAGAACTAACGACAACTATGTCGATGCAGTTTTAGATCCACAAGTAGCTTGGTTAAAAATGTTTAAGTGGGATGAACTGTGAATGAAAGTCTTACTTATATATGAATTAATTTAAGTCTATGGCTATCTGAAAGGTCCTGTTTGTATTTATTTGCTTAACAAGTATATAAAAATTATGTTCCTACTGATAAAATAGGGAGATGGGAAAAGTAAGAGTTTTTTAATTTAAAAATTCCATACCTTCTGGGCTCCCAAAATCCTTTTACACCAGAGATGAGCAGATAAAGGTTTAGGTAACCTGCATTCATCTATTAATCTGCCTGCCTACCTATCTACCTATATATTTGGGTTGCTGATGTCAGTGGGAACTAAAGTGATTCAATTGCTTTCTGACATAGGCTGTAAGAAGCTACTAGGATGATCCCAGACTGGGGCAGCTAAATCAGTGGACATGTGTATTAGAGTTAGCTAAAAGGGAAAATATTTTTATCTGCATTTTCTAAGGTGCAGTATGATACTTCTCAAGCAGGTCTTTTTGGAAGGTTTGAGGTTAGATATTCAACTTATCTGTGGTTATGCCTCATAATATGTCAAGGCTATGGTATGCTTAAGAACAGTGTCCAGATCAGTGATTGGAATCAGACATGATGCCATAATAAAATGTTGATAAGAGTTTCAGTCCTTGCATCCAGGGCTGTGGATTCATCCTACCTAGCTTTAGATATCCCAAGAAGGAACTTTTTTTCTCTTGGCTTCGTATGTCTGTGGAGCTCCACATAATATATGTGGAGCAACGAATGTAACTCCAGAGCACTTCTTCACAGATGTCTTCTGAAGATGCCTGCTGCTTGCCATTGATTAAGTAGGGACCCTGGGTGTCCTGATTCCTAGCTGATTGCCCCATTTATGTGAGATGAAACCAAGCCTTAGGGCTTCTAGAGTAATCTAAGTTGAATTTTGTTTAATCTATGAGCCTAGAGGCACAAAGTGGCACTTGTCATTTTTTATTATGTATGTAATTGCTTTTTTATATGCCATGACAGAGACATTTTGGAAGTATTCTCTGGAAAATTTCCTCATCTGCATACCCAGTCTGAGTGCCGCTGTCCTGGAAGTCATCCCCGGGTACACCCTTTGATACAGAGGTACTGCATCCCTAATGCTGCAGATGATACCACTAATGACAGAGTGCTGAGGCTGGATGCAGAAGCCCATCCTCTGTATTACATCAATGATGATGACATTGGGACCACCTGGATTTCATCTGTGTTTGCTAATACTGCAGGTCTGGATCACGGTGTTTCTATCACAGTAGATTTACAAAATGGACAGTATCAGGTAATGAGAAGATTGCATTTGCTATTTATTAAATCCAAACTAGGAAGAGATGTCATATATGCTTCATTTAAAATTTTGGGGAAATTCAAACCTTATGCTTTAAGATGTTATCGTTAAGGGGCCAGGAAGAAAACTTCCATTATCAGCAGAAAGCAATGCATTATTATTCTTGTTATGGAGCTTTTCTTTTGATGTGCCTTGACTGTTGTTTCAAGCAGTAATCTGGACTAGATATACTAGAGTGAATATCCCGTATAAAGACAGCAATACTTAGAAATTGGTTGCTGTCTTTTAACTTGACTTTTGTAAATTTCAACTTCAATTTTAATTTCTGCTAAACGTGAGATGCACGTTTTATGCATTCTGATAGGAAGCTGACTGCAGTCAAATGGATTTTAAAGTCTGTGGCACACTGGCATGTCATAAGCAATCTCTGTTGTGTGGTTGTTCTGGAGGTGGTGGTTTAGCCGCCTGAGCAGTATGGGAGGAGACTCCTGAAGAGGCCACATTACAACCTAACACTTCACTATGCTGCTGATGGCGAGCGTCTGGTGGTCTTGGAAGGAGGCGCACATCAGTACTGGGGCTTGATTCACAATAAGGGCTCTACCAAATTGCTGTGTATTTTGACAGAAAGGAGTCAAGCTCATGCTTCAATTACTAGTAATGCTTATTCTTCCTAGATTATATATATATTTTTCCTATTTGTCATTAATGTGGAGAAGGTAAAGAATATGATGACAGGTTTTGGCTACACAAGTAAGAATTAGACCATTATTTAAAAGCCAGTTCAAACATATGTGGATTTTTAAAATTGGCTTATATGACGCATACAGGTTTCTACATAAGCCGTTTGCTGGAGGAAGCCCTCTTCAACACAACATAAGTATCAGATTATATTCAAAACTGAAAATAGGGAGATTTCTTTAAAAAAAAATTACCTTTCATCAGACAAACAACTCATCAAACGTTTGCCATCACAAGGCTATGTCCTTCATTTTTGTCAAAATCAATATTACAGTAACAAATCATGGACTTGGCTTTGTAGTGTGATTTCAAATGGTCTTCAAGAAATGAAGAATTTTGATGCAACAGTTCAGAAGTCTGTGAGATCAAAGAGCTTGTTTAACAAAAAAAAGGTTATGTTTGTCTTTGATTTGGAATGTATGGACTGAAATATTGGTTCGTTTTCTGTAAGTGGTAAAACAGACTATATTGTCACATTGAAATAAAAAGTAGTGTTTATATTCTCATTGTTTTACAACACAGTCATTAATATCAGTTCATAAATTTGTTATCTTCTTGTAGGTGTTCTATATTATATTGCAGTTCTTTAGCCCACACCCTGAAGCAATAAGAATTGAAAGAAAAAAAAGAGATGATCTAAACTGGGAAGACTGGCAATATTTTGCTAAAAATTGCAGTATTTTTGGAATGGATAACAATGGATATTTGGAAAAACCAGACTCTGTTAACTGTCTCCAGCTTCCTAGGTATGAGTGGGTATTATCTGCATAGTACAGATGCTTTGAACAGGTAACATCCTGACACAACTCATTTCCATGTCCCACTGAGATAGAATCTTTTAATTTGGTATACTCATTTGTTATAGGCTGCAAGGGATAATAAAAGATCCAAAATCTGACCTTTCAACTGAAGATCACCAAAAGATCATCTGTCATTTTTATCAGATTTCAGACATTGAGGAATGTGACACAATTGACTCTGTCTTATTTTTGAGCTAGACTTCCGAAATTTTATATGCTTCCTTTTTTTTTGGGACTATTATTGTCAGTAGAATTATAGAACACTGAGATGAAGAGTGGAGGAAGGTACTGATATATGGATTGGTTGTAACTATCCAGTGAATATGAAAGTATTCCTTCTGATCTCTGAGACTGCAACTTGGTCTGGAGCTTAGAAGAGAGGGCAGACTTAAGTACAAAATCCAGTTATTCGACCTTACTACTAATCATGCAAAACACATGAGAAATGGGTTGAAAATTGTATCTTTAAGCATTTTAATCTTTCTAAGCAAGAACCAAAATAAAGTCTGCGTGGAAGGCCAAGAAAGATCATTACTTTTCAGAAACATGTTGCAAGCCTTTCTACTAGGCAGTTAGTGTGTGTAAATTTAAAAATAAATATTTATAACATACATAAATGCACTTATAACATTTATACATAAATGTAGCATATAAGATATATAATACATAATATATATAGTTTTGCACACACATGCATATATATGAATATATATATACATATATATGAATCTATACCACTACAGATTCTCAAATGCATCATCTCTTGCCTGATTTCAGATGCCAGTCAGTATTAGGCTTGTTTGTTACTTGGCTGGAAATCAGTCAGAAAATACAGTACCAGGTGCTGTAGGCGTTTTGCTTTTTTGCTGTTTCACTTCTGCTGCCTCCCTAGACTTTTCAAGTGTCAGCATCTTTGTTCTCCAGGAGTTCAGTATTCTGAGGAGAGGAGTGTTAGGTCATCTGAGTTACACCAGTTTTCAGCAGGGAACTTTGAGCTTTTTTGCTGATCCTTGGAGCAGAGGATAGAGGAGAAGGGAAATCTTTTAAGCAAGCCAAACATTTTTGTATAAATAACCTAAATTAGGTGTATTGCCCTTTTCAGTACAGAAGTATGTATTTCTATATTTTCTAAAAGGAACTGAAGAGTTGAGTATGAACTGTTTCTGTATATGTTTTATGAGTAGCACTGTTTCTCCCCTTCAATTACACTGTAAATGATGATAGGAAGTGATATGAATGAATGATTTTGGGTACACCTGATATGCAGAAAGCTTTGTTTAAAAGATAAGAAATACACCCTGCAAATGGTGAGTATTCAGTGTGCTCAAACAGGAGTTACTGTTGGAATAATGTTCCATGTCTGTTTCCCACCCCGTTCCATACCTGTAAGTGACAAAGCATTTGTCCAAGTCGTCTGTCCAGGTTTTAGACGCACGTGTGCTTGTATCCTGGTGGCCAGAACTCCTTGGGATGACGTGGAGGGCAAGTGACTTTGGCTTTGAAATCCTTACCATGGCTCAAGGTTCATGGTTTGGTGACCTCAAGTTAGTCCCTAATGGGCTTTTTTGTACCCTTGAGGAAAAGAAAGTGATTAAGGTTTTTGTTTCTACATCTTGTTCTACATCTGTAAGTCAGGAGTCACTCAATGTCCTTTATCCACCTATCAGAGGCTTGAGTCTTTGCTTAGTCTGAATATAGGCTGGCCCATCTTTTAGTCTTTCCTTTGTTTAAAACCAGGAGGTTTCCTGAGAAGCTACATGTAGATACTCCAAGATCTTGATGACCTGCTTATCTAGGTGCTGTCAGCCTTATGGCTCTGCTGTTTCTTCTGATACTTCCATACCAAGACCATGTCATTTGTCAACCATTGATACAAGTCTTCACATTTCCATTACAGCTCTCTATGTCATAGAAGAAAAGTGTTGTATTTAACTTTCTGTGTGTGGTGGTTTTACCCAGCTAAGCAGGCAACCTCCACCACAACCGCTCGCTCACTCCCCCTCCTCAAAGAAACAGGGGGAGAAAATATGATGGACAAGGGCTTAGGGTTGAGATAAGGACAAGCAGGTTACTTACTAATTATCGTCATGGGCAAAACAGACTCAACATAGGGAGATTAATATAATTTATTACTATAACTAGCAAACTAGAGCAGTGAGAAACTAAAAGCAAACTAAAAACACCTTCCCCCCATCCACCCTCTTCTACCTCCTCCCCCTGATTAGCGCAGGGTAACAGGGAATGGGGGTTGCGGTCAGTCCATATCGCTTCGTCTCTGCCGCTCCTTCATGGTCGCTCTCTGTTCCCCTGCTCCAATCTGGGGTCCCTCCCTCGGGATGCCGTCCTTCCCGAACGGGTCCTGCGTGGGCTTCCGACCGGCTGCAGCTCTTCAAGAGCTGCTCCAATATGGGTCCATACCACGGGGTCCATCCTTCAGGAGCAAACTGCTCCAGCACGGGTCCCCCACGGGTGGCAGCTCCCACCGGATCACCTGCTCCTGCGTGGGCTCCTCTCCACGGGCTACAGGTCCGGCCCGGAGCCTGCTCCTGCGGGGGCTCTCCATGGGCTGCAGCCTCCTTCAGGCCACATCCACCTGCTCCACTGTGGGCTCCTCCACGGGCTGCAGCGTGGAGATCTGCTCCGCCGTGGTACCCCATGGGCTGCAGGGGGACAGCCTGCTCCACCATGGGCCTCACCACGGGCCGCAGGGGAACTTCTGCTCCGGGGCCTGGAGCACCTCCTCCCCCTCCTTCTTCACTGACCTTGGTGTCTGCAGGGCTGTTCCTCACTCCTCTCGCTCCCAGCTGCTGTTGCGCAGCAGTTTTTTCCCTTTCTTAAATCTGCTCTCACAGAGGCGCAAACAACATCGCTCATGGGCTCAGGTCTGGCCAGCGGTGCGTCCCTTTTGCAGCCAGCTGGAGCTGGCTCTTATCTGACATGGGGAAGCTTCTGGAATCTTCTCACAAAAGCCACCCCTGTGGCCCCCCTGCTACCAAACCTTTACCACGTAAACCCAATACACTGTGGAAGGAAAGAGAGGAAGTATTCCCCAAAGAAACATACAGATATATTCCACTGAGATTTTTGTGAGGCATTGACCTGGATAGGGACACAGGAAGTTCAAAGATCATTTCACAAAGATGGAAGGGTAAGACTCAGCAGACCCAGCCTAACTGTGAATCTCATTCTTAAAAGGCTCAGATATATTTTGAAGTGAGAAAATTACATTTTTGAATGTTGTATGTCAGGTGCCAAGTGGTATTTTTAATGAGCCTATGTAGGTGTGCAAAGAAACAGGCATTCTTGCCTCTTGCAGACACAAGTTCTACTCAGTGATAAGCTCTTCCTAGTAAATATACCAACATGAGATGTCATTCATACCTAATTGTGTAGGCATGTGGTTTGTATATACTTATTTCCTCAGCCTTTATTTGACTTCTGAGGACTGTCTTTCCTCTTGTTGGGCTTAAATACAGTTTTACGCTCAGCCCTACTGCCCCTACTGCATTCCGCTAAACTCTCACGCACTGCACTCACTGGAAGGTGTAGTGTAGTATATTTCTAACTATGCTCGCTCTTAGAAATGATGATACATTCCAGTGACTCTGGAATTCAAAGTGTGTTTCTGTATGTTTTTTAATGTGTTTAGCAGATAAATAATTAACAATGTGGGCATGTTAATTATGTTAGTCATCCAAATGAATTCCTTATGTAGTTCAAGCATAGTTCATGTTTCTTAGAGACACTTAAAACATTTTAAAAATTTAGTGCAGATGCCACTATATCAGTGTTACACTTTATTCGTATTTTGAAGTTACCTTTTAGAGGCCTTAGTTTTAATTGGAAGCTTAGGGTCTGGAGAAAAGCGTGGCATTCTGGGGAAAACACATGTAGAGGGCATTTCCTTTCCTCTACTTGAATTCTAGTGACTAGGAATCCACTGGCATAAGAATTTTCCGCAGAAGCTGTAAAAAAATTATGTACTGTAACAAGGAGACCGTCTCTGAGAAAAAAAGATATTGAAGGATGGAATCTGCAAAATATGTGACATTTTGGTTTTCTTTTGTCTTCCTGTCCTTTATTTAAACAGCTTTACTCCATACTCCCGTGGTAATCTAACTTTTAGTGTTCTTACTCCGGAACCAAATCACCGACCTGGTTACAATGATTTTTACAATACTCCATCTCTCCAAGAATTTGTAAAAGCTACACAAGTGAGGATTCATCTCCGTGGCCAGTATCATACTAATGAGTCTTGGGTAAATTTTAGGCATAGATACTATGGAGTTAATGAAGTTACAGTCAGTGGAAGGTAGGTGTTATTGGAACTCTTCCTCTCACCTCACCCATCAGTGCCTCCAACTACTAAATCTGTGCAAAGTATGTCATTACCTGCCTAAAATTTCTTGAAGTTGTTCTGCTTTTACATTTATGAATGAGAAGGGAATTTAGTCTGAAGCAGTGCATCAAGTTTGAAATGATTGGTGTGCGGTTTTTTTATTCATTTGCTCAAACGTTATTTTAAAATTAATTATACTTATTGCACAAATCTGTCAAAAGCAGTCCTTTCCTTGGAATTATCAATGCCTCTAAGCAAAGGCTTATGATTAAAACCATGGCTTATGCTTTACTTCAGTAGCTCTTCCAAGTTTCATTATAGGTTCCCAGACATGGCAATTGTAGCAGTCTTAATACAGAGCTCATTCTTTGTTTTAGCTGCAGTTCTCCATTTAAAACTGGGCAGCTGTCAGTAAAAGTGTTACATTATCTGTGACTGACAACTTTATTGTATATGATAAGTGTGCTGTCTTGTGAAAGGACTAATTATGCCCTGTAAATAACATGCAAATTTGGCAATGAAATAGTTTCCAAGAAGCATATGGTGCAGATTTTTGTTAGTAAGTATTATTTCTGAAATTATTTTGGTAGAGATCATTTTGAGAGAAAGCACCTTATCAAAGGTAACATTTACCTTAAACCTTTCTACACTACTAATGTTTTGATTATTGATTTAGATGTGTCATGATAATCCTTTTACTAAAGCAGCTGCAATCTTGGTAGCTATGTCACAGTAAAATAATTTCAGCTGCAGCTTGCAAAGTGATGCCATGCCTCCAGAAGAGCAGCCCTTCAGGTGGAGTGGGATGGTTATTGTCTATTAACTAATACTTTATGAAGATTTTATTTTAGTAAGAACTGGACATTTTAATTAAAATCAAATAATCTAAATGAATATCTTGATATGGTTAAGATTCCTTGAAAAACTGTTGCCGCACTGTAAGGCTTATTATTGATGAAAAATTGTCATTTTACATATGCTTATTATATACTGAAATATAGTTTTCATTACATATTATGTAAAGTAGCAGTAGTTCTAATACATGTTGTTTTTTATTCTCTTGGAAAGCAATTCTTGATATTTACAAATGAGTTCAATTAAGTCATCTTTTGTAGGTTACTATGCTTAAGAACATTCTCTTCTGTGTTTTTATTTGTTCTTAATAAAGAACTGGACTGTTTTTAAGAAAACAAAAAATTATATTAATGACTGTGTTATATATTGTTGCAGAGATGTGTTCCACATGTTCAATTTCTAATTCACTACCTGTTGTTTTTTCAGGTGTAATTGTCATGGCCATGCTGATAATTGTGACACAGCTATGGAACCGTACAGGTGCCTGTGCATCAAGGAAAGCTATACAGAAGGAAATAATGTTAGTCTGTCATTTGTCTATCTACTTCACCTATGAGCGGCTTCAAATCTGTCATTTTAGGCCAGGGAATGCATGCTTGCATGTGTATGTATGTTAGTGTTCTAGCTTTTATAGGAAAACTTGCTGTATCAGGCTTTGTATTAAATAAATAAAGAAAAAACTTCCTTCAAAAGCTAATCCACCACAGAACATTAGGAGAGCTGTGATCGGGGATTTGATTTGTTACAGGAATATGTGAGTTTTAAACATTAGATGCAAATCTGAATTTAGACTATAATCCAGTAAAGATTATGGCTGTACCTACAGTACCAACTAGCAAATGATCTGTAGAGCAAAAACATACTGAAGACTTTAGTCTAGTCCTAATTCATCCCAATTCAGTGGTTGGAGTGCAGAAGGCAAAAACCGGGAGTTCAGCTTCCAATTCAGTTTCATTTGAAGGCGACTGGTTCAAGTGGTGCAAGGCAGCTCTGTGATGCAAACCAAAGCAGAGTAAATGGAGAAAACTTGGGCTAAAATTGCCTAATCCAAGGTAAAACACTAAGATAGATTTACCTTCTGAGACTTGGGACATCTGTAGATAGCAGTCTCTGAGTTCAGCTAAGAATGTGATCTTTTAGTACAGTTATTTTTCAAAATATGTCTAAGGAAGAGTTAAAACATCTTGGACTTGATTTTAAATGTCCTCTGCATAGTTGAGCACAGCTGAGAAAATACTGACACTTGCCTGTACATATTTATTTTGATATTTTTCTGAGGGTCTTATTCAGTATTTTGATCTAAACCAGGGCTTTGGGTAATGTTGTTTTAAAACACTGAAAATGGAGTTTTGAACTTATTTATTTACTTATTTAAGAACAGCCTGGAAATGTTGATTGTCCATACTTTTTGCAGGCATATATGGCATTTGGCTGCCCTTAAAATAGTCTCTAGCAGCAACACGATTGTTCTAATAACAAATTGAATATAACTTTTTAATGCTCTCTGTTTTCAGATAGTAGATGTTAAGGTTAAATCTCTTCTTGGAACTAGAATTCAAAGGCTATATTAAAAAAAATAAATCTAGATTCAATCTAGAAAATACATTCTTACCACTGCTTTGCTTTGCTCTTAGTAACAGCATTTCTCAATAACAAGGGATTTTGTGAAGTACAGTGTGTAGCTGAAACTTACGAAGTTGCAAAATTTTAATTTTCCTACTAATTTTACAATTCTTGGGGAGAAACAGAATGGGGATTCTTAGTATAAGTTATGGTCTTCTAGACAAATTTGTAGAGGATAGGTCAGGATAATAATGCCAGTTTGTACTCTGTACAACAGAATGGTTGACCTTTCAAGAGGAAAGCCAGCTAATATAAATGTTTGTTTTTTATTAATAATGTAAATGTAAATTATGTAACCTTTGGTTTTCTTGGAAGATTTTCACATACAGCTTAGCAAAAACAGAACCGTGATACATGAATTTAGAAAATATCCTCACAGAAAAGTTTCTGTCCCTATGTTAAATGCAAAAGAGGCAATTTGCTTTTGGGACCTGAAAAACACATAAAATGCAACTTCAGGTGTGTGTAGAGAGAGGTGGTGTCTATGAGAGGGGAAAGGAAAGTAGCAGGGGCTTGATTGCTCTGTGATGTGGCTTTACAAGTGCTGGTGAGGAGAATGACCATAACAGAAGGCCTTATTTGGTTGAAGAATTAGAACAATTGCTTTTGCTTAGTTTCTTATGAAGTGCATGAATAGTTTCCTGTTTAATATCCTAAGAAATATGTGCCAGTAGCATGTTTTTATTGACTCCTTCTAAGTACAAAGTAGGGGCAGGACATTGCATTCTTCTGTTTTATCTCTATCAGATGCTGAGGCAAATTGGAAGACTAGGTTGAGCTGCTTGTGATGGTCTAGGAGCTTTCCATTTGGCAAAATATTTTCAACTGAACTTTATTCACAAATACATGTATGCCTTGAAAATACTTTAAGTAGAATTATACCGTATTTATAAATTTGTAAACTTCAGCTTAACTGAAATATACTGTAGTCATTACAGAATCATAGAATCATTTAGGCTAAAGACCCTTAAGATCATCAAGTCCAACCATCACCGAACACTACTGAGTCCACTGCAAAACCATGTCCCTAAGTGCCACATCCACGTGCCTTTGAAATACCTCCAGGGATAGTGACTCCACCACTTCCCTGGAAGAAATTCCTCCTGATATCCAATCTAAACCTTCCCTGGTGCAACTTGAGGCTGTTTCCTCGCGTCCTATTACTTGTCACCTGAAAAAAAGAGACTGACACCCTCCTTACTGCAGCCGTCTTTCAGGTAGTTGTAGAGAGTGATGAGGTCTCCCCTCAGTCTTTTTTTCTCCAGATTAAACAACCCCAGTTCCCTCAGCTGCTCCTCATATGTGTTGGTTTCCAGTCACTTCACCAGCTTTGTTGCTCTTCTCCAAATGCGTTCCAGCAACTCAATATCCTTCTTGTAGTGAGGGGCCCCAAACTGAACACAGTGTTTGAGGTGTGGTCTCACCAGGGCTGAGCATAAAGGGGACAGTCACTTCCCTAGTCCTGCTGGCCATGCTATTTCTGGTGCAGGCCAGGATGCCGTTGCCTTCTTGGCAACTTGGGAACACTGCTGGCTTATGTTCAGCCAGCTGTCAGCCAGCACCCCTAGGTCCTTTTCTGCCAGGCAATTACCAATTATCATTGAGTATTTCTATAATTGCTAGCTTTAGTGCATCTCATACAGTTTGTAGCAATCATATTGCATTTTGTGAACTGGCAAATGTACTTTTCCTCTGCTCTGTGATAAAATCAGTTGTCATTAGATATGGTGGCTTTGAGACAGGGCTGTGAACCATTAGCATAGTTTAATTTTAATAAAGTGATACTGCAAACTTTTAAAAAATTAGTGAATTGGATATGTGGGAGCTTGCTGCACTTTTCCACATTAAAGCAGAACAAATAGAATACTATGCAAGTCATTCCTTTAGTAATACAAGGACTGTGTCAACTTTAAAATCACGTATCAATTGAGAAGTTCTGCACTTGCTGCATTGTCTGCTGACATTTGTGAATATTTTAGCTGAAGACATTTCAGTATTTCCACCAAGTTTATTATTGTTAATCAGTTATCTCAAAAAAAAAAAAAAAAAAAAAAAGTTGAGGTTAAGAAAGAATGAGTTACATCAAAGGAGTGAATCCCACAATCCCACTGAATGCTGCATTTCTGTCATGAGTAGGTTGTATTCCTTGCTACATTTATGCCTGTTGGAAACAGGCTTTCTAAAAATTAAGAAGGTGTTACAGAATAGCAACGGCAGTAGCAAAGGGGAAACTAGGCTCAAAAAAAAAACAAACAAAAAAACAGAAAACAAAAAACCCAGAACCAAACAGTCTGTGCTTGCTGGGAGAGATGAAGAAATGTTAACCTGAGTTTGATACTGTGATGCAGTGCTTATGGTCATAGAATCATTTAGGCTGGAAAAGACCTCCAAGATCATCCAGTCCAACCTAGCGCTGCCAAGTCCACCATTAAACCGAGTCACTAAGCTCTGAATCCAAACAGTTTTTGAAGATCTCCAGGGATGGTGACTCAACTACTTCCCTGGGCAGCCTGTTCCAATGCTTCACAACCCTTTCAGTGAAGGATTTTTTCCTAATATCCAACCTAAACCTCCCCTGGTGTAACTTAAGGCCATTTCCTCTTGTCTTATCAGTTGGCGCTTGGGAGAAGAGACCTATCCCCACCTTACTATAGCCTCATTTAAGGTAACTGTATGCAGTGATAAGGTCTCCCCTGAGCCTCCTTTTCTTCAGGCTAAACAACCCCAGCTTCCTCAGCCGCTCATCATAAGACTTGTTCTCCAGACCCTTCACCAGCTTCCTGTGAAAAATCTTTTCCATGTGAAAGATCTTTTAGAAATTTACTAGGGGATCTTAGTTTTCTAGCTTTTTTTAAGCAGAAATGTATAAAATAGAATCTACAGTCTGAAAGGCGTTTAAACAGAAATTTGGAGTTTTTAGATGGGTCAAATTAGAAAAAAAAAGAATCAAACTGGGAATGTCCCTTTAATTAGAACACACATTGTGAAATGTTACTTTGTAAGGATTAATTTTAAATATTTAATAAGATCTAGAATTTCACCAAGCACTCTTGCAAGACTTATAGTACCTTGTGAAAACAAACCAAATATATTGGAATGATTTATTGGTCTTATCAGATATTTTCTGTCAATGCTAATGGATTGTTCCAGTGAGTTTCACGTGTTTTATTTGGTGTATGTGCATTAAAACTGTAATTGAAATATTTGAATTAACCATATTCATTCGGAGTAGAATAAGGATTTTGTTTAATTATTTTCCTCATTCTTTAATGACAGTGTCAGTATCTACTAAAGATGAGATAAGGTAGAATTAGTAATAAAGTAGAATTAGTATTTGCAAATATATCACTATTTCAAAATTTATCAGGGTTTTAGATGAATTCCAAACAGGTTAAAGGTTTTTATTTTTGTAAGGGAAATGTTTAAAGCAGAACCAAAGTCCATTGTGATTTTTGACTATCACTGGCATTGATAAAAATCTGTTTTGCANTGAAGGAACTTTCCAAATACAAACCTTTCTTTTGGCGGTGGGGTGTGACAAATGTTTGAGAAGAAATTGCACTGTGAGCAGTCTTTTAACTTTCATCTTGTGCTGGAAGTGAGTCATCACAACTGAGGGGGTATAAGAAGATTATTTTTTAGAATATCTTGGACCAGAAATCTGAGATCCCTTGACAAGCTCTTAACATATGGAAGAATGTGTCATTGTCATGTTTACAGTTAATACAGCTAAAATTACATCTGGATAGCTGTTGCACAGCAAAGCGATACCAGAATCTAAGAACTTGCATAATTCATTAAAAATGAAGATCTTTGTTTAGTTATTTGCATCACCATGTTATGAACTCTTTGACATGCGGAATGGGATTTCTTTGTCTTTTTTTTTTTTTCCTTCTTCTCCTTTTAAGAGTTCTGTTTTGATGCAGAAGTATATTGGTATGAAACTTGGGATAATGGGAAGAAGAGAGCACTTAAGAATGAATTGCAGATGTTGAGGGGCCAGATTAGAAAAGAAGAGGAAATAAATTCTCATGGAGTTTCTCTCTCTTCTCATGAGAAAAAGTGTTCAGCTTCTTCATTTAGTTTGTTCTATAAATGCCTTGTGTCTACTTTGGGAAATAGCTCGGCCTTATAAAAATGGAAACTGAGGCACCAAGAGTAGAGACCTGATCTTAGAAACATTTATATGCAAAGACTAGTTTATAGACATGAGTCTATGCTCAAAAACTTTAATGATGTCATATGAAAAGTTGGAAACAGCCCATGAAAAAACAAGACAATCAAACAAGGCCTTACTCTACAGCCTCAGACCCTCCTTTAAATTGATCATGCAGAAAGATAATGGTGAATTACATAGGAATAGTTATAGAAAGCATAATAATAGAAAATAGAGTTTAAAAGAAATAAAGCAACTCTGATAAATGCTTGAGAGGGTATGAATGGATGTGAGAGTGTGATTGGATACAGTAAAGGCTTCACGTCTTCAGTGTTTTCTGTGTAAATAATTAATGATATTAAATATCTACTGTCTGAAAACTGGCATTGTTGGTTTACCAAATATTGGATAACTAAGCCCTTTTATGTTGTTGCAGAAGAAACTATCTAAATCTTAGTTAAAGGTCAACCTGTATCGTCATGTCAGGTGTTGAAATTAATGATACATAGTACCTGAGGAGCTGTAAATATTAACTATAGTAAGTGGTCACTGAATGACAAAGACTTCTATCTTGCAGAAGCAAGCAAGCTGGTAAACAAATATCCTTTTTGGTAAGCTTTGTGCTGTATAAAAAGATTGACCAGAGAGGAAACTGGTTATATCAGAACAAAATGAAAAGAAATAAAATAGGCAGATGGTTGACTGGAGTTTTAGAAAACAGCAAGCAGAAAGACACCTCGTCCAGTAGTCTTTCATGCCTGAAAACTTTGAATAACTTTTGACATGTCTGTGGAAGTTATGGGTTTGTCCATGAATCCATCCTTGGAAAACTGGTGTAATTTCACAGTTCAAAGCTTCTAAAACAATTTGTGTACAAGCATTGCTGAAATAGTAAAGAACTTGTTCTTGTCTCAAATACCTTGTGATTTGTTGCACTGGTGCTGACATACCGAAGGAACTGTGAAGTAGTTGTTATCTCTTATACGTTTTTGTCTGAGGTTCATAACTTTTACTTAATAAGAGATACAAAGTCATAGGCAGATAGCAACTAGCATTATGGCTGTCATTGTTACCTCTCAGAAGTTAGGAAGGCTGTTCCAGTCTGAAAGTGATTTTCAGGGTCTTGTACACTGAGTAGGATATGTATTTCATCTAATGTGAAGGAAAATTGAGAGACAACTGGCTTGGCGCTTCACTGTTGTTGAGAGTAGCTGTCGTAAATCATAGTGCCATGGATATTTATTGAATTTATATGACTTGTACCGTATTTCTTATGAGTGCCCAAGTGGTTAGCCACTGTCTTTTTCCTGTTACCCCACTAGAAGTATTATTAAAAAAAACAACAAAAAAAACCATGCAACAGTTTCCTCAGAAGAGGGAAATTAACACTAGAATACCTAGTAAGTTGGCTACATCACTCTGTAATGTTATAGGAGAATGGAATTCACAGTGTTATTCCAAATAGACAAGGTAGAGAGAAGGTAAAATAAACACACATCTCTTACAATTGAATATCCTGAGCAAGTCGGAGCTTTGGTAAAACAGAATGCATACCAAACTCATCAGCTGCAAAACATCTCTTCTCCCTCTCCTTTTTTTAAATTTTGCTAAAGTCCTATAAGGTCGGAGTCTAGAAGAGAATTAGATGGATTGGATGCTTGATATGAAAATAACTTTGAATTTGGAGAATTTAAGTGTGAATTAATTTACTGAGCAGCCTGATTGTTGGAATTAGTGTGGTTGCACATGCTTTGGTTTTGTAGGATTTAGTGTGGCTTCACTCAACTTCACCAAAAAAAGCATAGATGAAAGAGGATATGAGTAGAAATATATCTTATACTGCCTGACAACATGTGTACCCGTGTCTGAGATCTCAGTTGTGTCACATTATTGGAATTTGGCATTCAAAATGGCAGCTCTATATTAGTCAAGTTCTTTACCAGTCACTTAGCCATTGCAAAGCAGCAGTAGTATCTTTTCTCTGAATGCTATTTGGCATATGGTGTTTGTAGAACCTCTTTAAAGTACTGCACTTAGTTTCTGAACTAATTTTGCACCCTTTTAAGGTACAGAGAGTGTTATAATATAACCCTGTAAGACTTCATTTCTGTTCTGTCTTCCTGAGTCGCTTGGAGTCATTTAGAGTGTTCTACCCTTTTTTTCTAATCAAACCTGGCTTTTTGAGATTAGAAGCTCTTTGGTCTTCTGTGGGGAGTTCACAAGACACAAATGCAGTTCAAAGCTATGGCTAGCATGCTGTCTTGACAAGTAGTCAAATGCTGAAATGAGCGTGCTGTGGAGAAGCTGAGGAGGGTGCTGAGGAAATTAAGATGACTGTCTTCAGAAGAGGACTAAGCTACACTGAAACATATATTGTGTAGAAGCCATAATTATTTGTCTAATGAAGCTAAATGGAGTGAAAGCATACTGTCTATTTGGGGTACAGACTAGGATCTCATAGGAAGGAAAAAATAGTATTTGATTAAATGCCCTGTTATAGCCAACACTTCTTGGGCAGCTTAAATAAACATGGTTGGGTGAAGCACATAATGGAGTCTTTCAAAGACAATGTAGTCTTCCAAAATGTCTCAGAAGGTGGTATTCTAATCTTGATACCATATCTCACTCTAGCAGATTTGTAAATCTTTGTACAGTTAATGACATGCTTATTATAGAAGCATATGTATAATATATGTGTTATAGGTTTGTATGTATACTGGTTGTTGCAGCTCAACACTGACTGACAGGTATGAGATGCTATGCAGGTTAGGAAAAAAATGGAATAAATTCCACATAACAGCATTAAAAAAAAAAAAAAGGGGTGCCATCCAGAGGTAAGCAGCTGGATAGAACATTTTGAAAATTGTTGGAGTACAAAGTACTGTTTGATCACAACCTATTGCAGATATTGTTACCTTTGCCTTCTGAAGTACTTCATTGTGTATTTGTTGAATATTTCTTCAGAGACACTGTCCTCAGCATTCTTAATGACTAGTAAGGAACTTGACATATAAAGGCTTAGCCTGAAGTTACTGACAATCTTTCCATAAATATGCCAGATTCAGGAATTTTGATAAAGTAAGTCCTTAGTTGTAACTTTAGGCAAAAATCCTGAATTCATTAGCAGAAATAAGTTTTTGACCATAATTTTAAAGTAATGAATTGGGCCAAGGTGAGATAGGTATTTTGACTTTCATGTAGTCTGTTTTCTTAGAAAACTCTTTTCATAGATGGTAACCAGTTCAGATACTATATATCAAAAGGACGTTTGTTATTGTCCACCGGAAAAGCCATATAAGTAACGTATTCTGAAGGGCCTAGATGTAACTGAGAATAAGGACATGAGTGTTTTTGTGGGGTCTAGTGTTATCTCATGGAAAAAAGAATGCTTTCCCAAGAATTAACATTGTTTGTTACTCTCCCTCTGGACCTTGTTCAGATTTGTCAAAGGCTTTTTGGGAATTTACGTATCCATTTCACACATGATGGCCAAGAATTGTAACCTGAATGCAGAGTTTAAATTTGGTGAATGAGGGATTGTGATATATACAACATTCTACAAAAAGCAAAAGTTAAATACAGCAGGTCTGAAAGTAAAATGTGGTTTGTATCCTAATAAAGGTGTGACAAACAGCAGGGGGGGGTTCCAGTGCACTTTTTTTAATGCATTTTTTAAGTGCATTTTTTAATGCATACAGATATGATAACTGCTAGAACAGTAATTGTTGACAATCATTGTCAATTTTTGAATGACTGCTTATTTTGCCAAAGCTTTTAAGAAGTTTCGTCAAAGTTTTAAAAGCAAAAGAACAAGAGAAATGGTAGTTCAAAGAAACTCCATGCTATGTAATCAAATGCCATCTTTTTCACTTTCACTCCTTAGTGCTTGTGTGTCATTTAACAATAGCAGCAAGCACAGGTGTCTGTGTGTAACTGATCTAACATTAAATCTGAAATGAAATTATGAATGCTCTCAGCATCAATGTGGCTGGCCATGCACAAATGGGAATTCTGGGCTGGCAGGTTGGTAGTGGTTCCTGTACTGTTTTCCTTTCAAGGAGGAGGTATTTCCATAGACATGCTGCAATGAGGAAGCTGCAACAGTGGGATGGTTTGGCTGGGAGCTCAGTTGTCCCTTGTGCTTCCCAAGCTGTGCGATGCCTGAATGAACATTCTTGTCTTATGTTGCTGGTGCCACATAATGCTGATTTTCCTCAATGTAGAGACAAAGGAAGTGACTAGAGAGAGGAAGGATGGATGTGAACAAGGGAAAGAGATGATTAGTTTAAGCTTCAAAACTTATGT